>JBAJNP010004304.1:0-34238 GCA_036877545.1 Yasuhikotakia modesta | reverse complement strand
CTCATCACGGAAGCTCTGGGCTTAGAACGCATTACAAGTGTCATGGTTAATATATATGTGAATCAGTCATGATAATAACAAACGTGGCTAGAACTATAGTTTAGCACAAATAATAATAACAATTTTAGTTGGGTTTTCCAATAAATAAATTCAAAGACATATGTGATCATTTTAACCCACCTTTTTAGAAACATTCCCTCTTTATTTTACATGCACCATTAACTTGTGGCTGTTGCTGTGAGAACAGCAGTATTCATCAGAGGATGAATGCAGAGAGATGGTCATGTGCTTACATCACAACAGGGCTCATTGAATACAGTACAGTTACTGTCACTTCTATATTTTACTGCATATAATGTATATGTGTGTGGGGGGTTGTGTATGTGGTTTACAATGACACAAATGTGTAGAATGGCATGTATAATGTGTTTGTGTGAGGGTTAGGTTTAGGGGTAGGGTGAGGGGATAAATTCTTTAAATAAAACTTAAAGCATATAAACCATTATGTCTAGGATGAGTCCTCACAAACCACATGTCCCAACACCCTGTGTGTGTGCATATTTGTGTCCAGTCAGTTTTTGTTTTCTTCGTCTGAGGTTATCACACTTACCCCAGTCAGCCTCACACACATACACTCTCACACATTTTCCGTCTTGAATTCCTCCTCAAAGTGACATTGAGCAGCTTCTCTCCCCGAGAAGAGGCTCTCTGCAGCCATCTTTCCTCACACCACAGAATGCTGCTCCTGCCGGGGGACGTTTCAGAGCTGCAAGTGTGGCCTGGGCTTCACGCGGAGTATGTGGCGTTAACCGCATGACAGCACACGCAGGAAGACTTCTGTGGCGTCATTAACAGCGCTTCATTTGCCATAAATCCTAAAGAAAGTCTTGCTAACCCCTGCCAAGGAAGGGAACGGGAGCGTGTGGGTCAGCGTGCTATAAAAGTCATCACTTTTCACTGCCTTTGTGGCAGAGGAGTTCTCTTACTCCACACTAAGCCATTAACTCCTCTTTATGGGCCACCGTGGGGCCACTTCTGCGGCCCATAATCCTCTCTGCCACCTTCACTTGCCCTTCTTAGCATCCACAGGCAGATCAGGGGACCCACTGTGCACTCTGAAAGTGCCACTTTGCTATAAATCAATTGTATATGTGTTGCTTTGTTTTTTTATTTCTGCTAATGATCGTTCTTGTAATGTCACGGCAGAGACCGCAGGCACGTTTCTGAGCTTACGTGGCTAATGGTGCTCCAGACTCACCAGTACTGTTCATCTAAATATTTGTCCAATGTGGTGCAAAAGCTCAAACTGTGAGTGTCTGATTTAGCACTTAATGTTATAGAATTTAGCTTAAATACTAATAGTGTAACTGATGGGAGGGTTAAAGTGTAAACTGTACATATGTTTCCATTACTTGTTTGTGTGTATGTGCCAAAGCGACTTACAGTGCATTCAGTATATATACATACAGTATGTGTGTCCTCTGGGACTCAAACCCATGACCTTTGCACTGCTAATGCAATGCTCTACCAAATGAGCTTTACATCACAGCCACATGGCTGCTGGTTATTGCTCATTAAAGGCAGGAGGAGAAGGGGCAGGACGTCTTTACTTAACAGAATTAATACACAAAGGCCTTTTGCCAATGAGAAAGCCAAGATAATTTGTTCATATTTTAAAGCTGCAATACTTTACTTTTGCCTCTATTGCCATCTCTGTTTAAACCACAAATTAAAACCACAAATTTAAACCATTTTCTATGTATGTTGAATTGGCATTTTCACACCTGAAAGCTGAAATTACAGTATAAATCACTATTATAAACCTGGAATTTTGAGGGAAGCAAAGGACACCATTTTAAACACTGATCTGTCATTTACTTGCTCAGTAACAGTAATTTTTTCCTTTTCAACCAAAAAGTTACAGATTGCAGCTTTAAGCCTAAATGTATAAATCTTCTTAAAGTTAATGTTGTCATCTTTATAACTGCAGTACACTAGCATACGGATGGCCTGAAGAGGACTGAAATCCACAAAACATTTCTGTCATTTGTCCTGATTTCCATTGAAATAATACGACAGGGCTTAAGAGAGATCAGGTAAAATCATGATTGAACTGACTCACATTTCCCCCAATCTGAGCCATACAAACTACCTGTCTTCTCACCCTCCTATATCTCTCTTTAATCCACATCTATCCTTCTCAACCATCTCCCCCTCTCACAGGCACCGTACAGACGCTTCTTCAGATCTCAGTTGGGTTCATGTACCTGCTGCTCTGTGTTTGAGTTGAGGCTGAGGGGAAAGACTAGCCTTGATGACAGCTGCCCCGCTTGGCTCTTCTGCATACGCTTTTTGCCTTTCTGATCTTTAAGGAGTAATCTGGAGGCTTGACACTGATCTGAGTGCTTGTCCTCCAGAAGGCATCTTAGTTGCTTGTTTGCTGAAGATTTTATAAGTGAGGTGCATTAAGATGTGGGCAGACGCTTTAAAACACGAGAAGCCAATGCAGCGAAAACAACTGAAGTGACAGCGCTGTTAAACGTGTCTGCGGATTTTGAATACTAATTTTCAACCTTAAGTCACCTCAGGCCGCCTTTATTTTGTAGAAAATATGCTTCAGATGGCAAACATAATCTCGCTGTTGTCCAGAAACAGCGCCTTGTAGAAAATGCTACCCTACTGTGTCCGCTCACAACCATTTGGTCATCAATGTCAGGGAGAGCCGCAGAAGAGCGGGGGGTGCGGAGAGAAACAGCCACGGGCTTTCAAGGTACAACATCGCCCTCTGCAGGCGGAAACACGATGAATACAAACCGTAAGATCGGACAGATAGACGCTTTAAATTCGGGGAAGTTTTGGTGTTAAGATCACGGGAAAGAAAGTAATATATATGACTGAGAAGGAAAACAGAGAAATGTAATAGATTTCAAGTGGTCCACATTTCTCAACAGAGGGAGTTGGAAGTTCTGGAGAGATTGTCTGGAGCAGCTTCCAGGCATGGCAGACGTACAGAAGGGTGGTGCAACAGCTTTGCCAGGATCTCTGTTCACTGTCAAAATGTCAGTGGAATTGTTCACAGGATTCTGTCACATGAACGTCACTGCTTGATGTAAATGTGTTTTCTACATCAGACTTAAAGGATATATGTGTATTTCAATTCTGCAACATAATATGTGCAACATCAGTATCACTCATGCAGCACCGAAGGCTTTGTTCTCTCACAGCTTCAAAGAGTTGCTTTTCAAGTATTGAACAAATGTGGACCAGAATGGTTTCAGTGAAGAAATGAACAAGCTTTTGTATATTGAAACATATTTGATTTGTTTCCTGTAGCTCATCCAGTTTGTTGCTCATGTTGTTAGCAATCCCAAGGTCACGAGTTTGATCCCAGGTACTGATAAAATGATTAGCTTGAATGCGCAGTAAATGGCTTCAGATAAAGCTGTCTATCAAATGCAGCATTTTACCAGCTACAGTTTGCTGTCATTTTTATGTTAATTTTTTACAAAGTAGGGCAAATTAAAATTCAGTAGATGTCATGCAGTTTACAGAAGATCTAAACTGAACTGTTTTTAAAGAGGGTCCTACCAAAAAAATGCAGATTACCCTGAATGTTTTGAAAAATTTATTGTTCTATGCAAAATACTCTAACACTCAAAATAGTCAAAACATGAAACAAACAACTGCTCAGTATTCAACAACTCCATCCAGCTGTCAATAGGAGAAGTTATTATCCCAACATCAGGAACAAGAGGATAAATGGTATGTTTACCAAGGTCATTTTATTTCAGTTTGACCAGTTTCTGTGGGACATTTGACCCTGGAAACATAATGCAGGCATTGCCAAGAGTTCTGATTATTTTAATGCATAGAAACATTTTGTGTTTCATTTTTTGAAAGTCTGTTCTCATCCTGATAACAATCAGTATCTAAACACATTTATAGTTTTAGATATATTTTGTAAAAGGCACAGAATCATAAAATGTTCCTCCAATCACTGCTTTCGTTCCAAATCAAATCACTTGCCTGTCTAACTTATGTATTTGCATACATCTGTTTATGCATTTTGGAGGGGGGGTTGGTCTGGAAAGCGCTCTAAAGGGAGGGTGGAATCTTATTCTCCTAAAGTTAGTGTACTGTTGCTAGCCTCTTTAAAACTGCCTACCCTACTGTTAAAGATTTTATTTTAAAATTCATAGTTCAGTTTACATATTAAAATTGAGCAAAACTGTTACTTATTTCATATGCAAAGCTTAACCTTAATATCCACCACTCATATGCAGTAGTCAGTAATTGGCAAATATTTACATGTCCTAAAGTTGTTAAAACAAACCGATTTAATGTTCAAACAAAGAGTGTAAATGTGAATCTGGTGTAGCATTGCAGATAACTTTACAGGCACAAAGAACTATATTACAGAATTATATTAATATAATTATATTATTATGGCTTAAGTAACCACAGAATGTTCAATCAAATCAGCAATTGTATCCTAACCTGCACTGCATGAAGTGTCTGTACCATTATAGCAGTAATGTAGCTACCAGCATGGCTACCAGTATGATGGCCTCTGTGATACCTGTGCTGTAGCAGAGTAGGAGACATTGTACAGAAGGAGATTTTAATGCAAAGAGCTCATTGCTGTATTTGAACTGAAGTCCAACTTCAGCAAAATCTCTCTATCTGTCATTTCCCATTCCCGTGCACTCATGCATCTCTGGAGTTTAAATAGGGTAGAGTTCAGTCTACATGGTTGTTCCTTTGCCAGGCATTCAACACAGTGAGGGGTATGTTTTGATCTAAAGAGATGACTGGGAAAGTAAAATGCATCGTAAGCTTTGTAGCTCTGAGCGATGTCAGAATTTTTTTGAAACATTTTATCTTTGACTTCAGTCATTATTAATGATGGAAGTCGTTGCTTGAAAACATACTAGCTAAACTTTTGCTGTAACTTCCTGTTATTGATCAAAAAGATAAAGCCTTAATGGCATTGAGATGTCCCCAAAATTAGGTTTCCTCATATTTAACTCATTTTAGGGGACAATTTTGCCCACATTACTGTAGCTTAGCAAACACACACACACATTTCCCCGCTGAGGTCTGTAATCGCACTGTGTTTTGACAGTTACAGCTGAAGTTTTCAGTGTGGTGTTCATTTATTTTAGATTATTTCAAAGCCCCAACGATTGATCGCACCCACATCTTATCCACAAGATTAATAGCCTGGTAATATTCTGTATTATTTACAAAAAAAGTATCTATTTCAAATGATCAGTAAAGAGGTAAGTAAATAACTCTGCCTTTCATAGCTCCTATTCATATCCTGTTCTCATCTGCGTCTGTCTCGTGTCATGGTCTGATCAATGAGAGGGCAGTATGGAGGCCTCCACCCCACGGCTTGGTGTTTTATTGTTTTTCTGTTATGAAACATTCTTCCTCTGTGTCCGCCTCAACATTCCTGTCGTATACAGGTGCGTGTTTTCCACATACAGTCAAGACACAGCAGGTTATGGCTGGGCACCATTTGTCAACACACTCATGACGAGACCTTCAAAAACACCTCTGACTGTGGCCCAATCTATCACCGTCTTTGGGCTAATGCTGTGGTTAAAGATCTCAAGGCTAGAGTTTGTTTGTCAATGCTGTCAACTGACATAAGCTGAATTATAAAATACAAAGTAGTTTCTGCTCAACTGTAGGACTGCATTTGCAGATGCGCTATTTTGGTTCATATTTTTAGTTTCGGATTCATCATGTTGTCAAAAGCTAAACTAATCTGGCTGTAGTCAACAGCTTTTAAAAATGTATCATTAATTGAGCACTTTGGCTGATTGTTGCCCTCACTGTGATCTTTCCATGTTGTTTCATTTTTTTCTGTGAGCTAAATTACATAATCAAAAATGATCTCAGCTATTATACAGTCAGCCAGAAAAGACAATCATTTAATGATGGCTTTTAAAGCCAGATTTATTTGGCATGTGCAGTATCGCAGTTATTCGTCAGGAACTGGGTTAATATCTTTAATTTGAATTGACTGATTTGAAACAGCATTCAAAGAAAGCTTGCCAGCTAGAAAGTCAGTAATCATAGTCCAAAATGGTTTCTCACAAGACGAAAACAACAATTTTAAAACCGCTGAGAAAAGTTAATGAGTGTGATCATGTGACACAGCATCATTGGAAGTGAAACACGCTGATTATTGCCTTTGGCAAAAAAATGACGTTCCTTCCCATTAGACGTTCACAATTTTATTGAATTAACACAGTCATGAAGGTAATTAGATATAAACATCTTTAGAGCTGGAAAAAAAACTTCCTGGAAGTTCACGTTATGCAAAAAAAAAACTGTAAACGAAGAATATATTAAATCTACCTCAATATTTAAGAACGAAAGGGTGAATATTTACCAAAAATATTGCTGGTCAACTTCGTGCATGTTTCCGTCTCAGAAATGCAATCAAATCAAAATGCACAAATTATATTTACATACAATTACTTCTCTATTGTAATCCTCTATTTGCTTATTGTGCAATGAGTGATTTACAATTCAAAAATGCAGAAGTGGCCGTTTGTTGCACCAGCCCACAGCATGAGGTCCTGCCCTGTTTATTTGATGGAGACGGACAGGTGGCTGTGTTTAAAAAAACTCATTATTTTTCTGAAGGATGATAAGCAGCTCATTAGAGGCAGAAAGACGCCAATGGGGTGATTTCACATATCGTAGCTGAGGAGCCACAATGCGGTTGTAAAGTTCACATTTGCATTATGGTAAATGGAGCACACCTGTTCTCCTTCCTCAGGCTCCTCTGGAGGGAAAAGACAAAGATGTTGGTGTGAAGATGTCGGAGTCTTACCTCTTGATTTTCAAACAGCTGTGGAAGATATGGGTTGTCGCTCAGAGGCGGTTTCCAAATGTCTTCTGACGCATCCTCTTCACCCGGCGACAAACACGCTTGTGACAAACCCAAATCCTCCTCACTCTGTTTTTATGGCTTTCCTTGCGCTCGGCCTGCCGTTTGTGTCAGGGCTGATAATGTAATTGTGCATTAGATAGTAGCTGTATTGACAGGTGGCTCATTAGGAGACAGTGGACCGCAGCGTGACAGAATTCACAGAGCCCTTGAAAGTTGTTTACTGCATTTTTACAGAGACGGAATGATCAGAAACGCAGGTTCTAATGATCTGTATCTCGTTTCTGGCTTTCCAACTTCTGAGTTGCCATGGATACAAGAATCTGGAGGTGAGGGGTTGCGGAGTGTCGAGAGTCATCTTAAAAAATACTGTTATTGACTTGCCCTTCTAAACTATGGAAGTGCATTAAGCTTTTAAAAACATTAGGTTAGCACACAAAAATGTTAATTTTGTTGTTGTTGTTGTTGTTGTTGTTTTTAATTTAAACACAATAAAATCTTCTCCAATGGACTAATTATCCTGGTCTAGAGTTTTATACTAGAATAAAGTTGAAGAACTTGTCAAAAGTGAACTTCCTGTTCCTAGGCATACAGGATGAGTAAACTCTTAAAGGGTTTCCCAGAAACACTGTGTTCTTTCTCACTTTATATTTTGCACTTCAAATAAATAGTTTTTTTATATATAATTTATTTTCAAAAAATTGGTTTGTTTACATAGTTTTGCAAACATAAGTGCACACTATATAAACAAAAAGGACTCAGTAAAGCAGCTGTTTGGTGTTTTAGTTATTTTGTCCATCACTATACATACAAAATAAATTGAAAAGTAAATTTTTTACTTACTGTAGTTTGATATGTTATATCAAATATATTTAAAATTATCTATGTTACATATATAGCTACACTTCTGTATGTACCACATTTTTGTGAATGGTTATGATTAGCATTTAAGCAAGCTTATACACAATAGCTGATCGTCTACAGTTTGATAGAAGTTTACCCACAGTTCAGGCCAGGGAATAAACTTGATATAGCAGTCCTATACAAGCACACACAGACATATGTAAATAAAGGAGAGAAAGTTTGTTTCCTTGGCATCTCCTGTTACACAAGAAGACCCCTCTTTGACCGCCCCCTTTAATGACTTCCACATATCACCCAATCACATTACAGTAATATTGATGCCAGTCATTACCCAGAATGCATGCTGTCTCTGTACCCCAGCGCAGCGTTAAAAGAAGAGAACGGTAAGGCAATAAAATCCACTTATGAAGATGTATGGTGATGAAGTCAATAATATTATATTCCATATAGTTTGAGGCTCTAATGATAAAAGAGCTCATTCAGGAAATGCAGCTGAACTCATTGTGAAGAAAATGCTTTGGAAGCTGGTGCTATAAAAGTTTGCTTTGGTCATTAGCGTTTCACTCAGGAATCCCGAGGCCTGCAGCCTAAAATACAGTCAGCATACTTTCCTCTATCTATCTATCTATCTATCTATCTATCTATCTATCTATTTGTATATATATATATATATATAAAACAATGACAGACTGCAGCCGCAGTAATTGAACTTATTGTATGTGAAGAATTTGTATCATCAGCAATCCCATAACCTTTTCCACAAATGTTGTATAATAAAAATGCTTTAAGGGTATTTGACTATAACTGAAGAACAGTATATGCTAATTCATACTAATATTTTAGCATTAAAATCCCTCAAAAGTGCTTTTTAGAATTGTTTGATCAAATGCTCAGTTTTTTGTAGATTTAAGAGCATTATGTTTTTGGGAATCGACATATTACCTTACATTACTTATTACTTACCTTACCATTAGTTTTTATCAGTCAATAAACCACAGGTTCAGAGATTGAATTGAGAGGTTTATTGAAGCACAAAACAAAGGGAAACACACCAGCTAAACTAAATATAACAATGAAAGTTTTTTTCTGCAGCTTTAAGTTTATTTTAACTGGTGGTGTTTTGCATCACAGTAAAATGATTGATGGTGAGAACACCGTCAAAAACAGTTTCCTTCAATTACAGGAAAATGACTATAAGTAGTTCCTAAAAGTTATTTTTAAATGGATCTTTCTTTGTGGCCCCATCACTCCAGCCCATATGACATATTACTGTCTGATAGCTGATCTCAAGTTTTGAGTCTTTATTTGGTTCCCTTGGTGGTATTTGGCAACATTTGTTCCACTGGCAAGATGCTAAAACTTAATCACTGCTAAAAAAAACCTCTGCCTTATAAATAGCAGTACTAAATCCAAGATAAGCGATTCACCAGAAAATTTTGGCAATATTTTCAATGGCTTATCTAGCAAATGATGAAATATGATAATTGAACGGCCTGCACAGCCCGGGGTGGCAATTTGAGGCCTAATGAAGCCATTAACCTGACGACACCCAACCTGATAGTGGCTAAATTAGAGGGAGAGTGTGGAATTATGAGTGCCAATTCAAAATTATCTTAGTTGCTATGCAAATATTACGTTACATAGGAGGACATTGGAAACATTATCTTGCTTTTAAAAAATGGTTTTGTTTGTGTTTAAGGGTGTATACTTGCTACTAGACAGAATTACAACATTCTTTTATGAAATACCAGAATATATTGTTGCAATATGTAGATTTACATTACAATTCATAAACACTTATGTGGGTATGAAAAAAAGTAAAGATATCGGTGTGTCCTAAAATAAGAAATTGGTGACAATTGTAGACACTGAGACACACCAAGATACAAGTACAAAAATTCTACTCATGTCACACTTGATCTTAGAACTCTTCAATAATTAGCTTGGAACCGGAGATTCAGTCTTGTGTGCTGCCTGTTCTCTGTGCTCTTCATGTAATCTTCTGCTTCATTCCACAGCTATGATGTCACACATAATGCATGACTGATCAGTAAACAAATTCTAATTACAAGACACTAATGAAAGAAGGGCACTAGACAGAGAGAGAGACAGAGAAAGAAAGAGAGGCCGTTACATAATTTAGTGCAAATTCCGCAAAGGTCATGTGATCTTCCTTGCCTTCACAGAAGTGAAACAACATCCCCGCCACACGTCTCTCTCTCTCTCTCTCTCTCTCTCTCTCTTTCTCTCTCTCTCTCTGAGATTGTGCCATGGTTCAATGTATCATTCATTAGCATACAGCAAGCCATTAATGTCTCTGGCTTGGGAAACGTGCAAATTCATTGTGACTCCATGTTTGGCATACAAACTAGGACCCCATTTATCTCTAAATAAATATCAATGACAGCCTCTTTATGAGACATGGACGAGGTTTGTAATTATATGAAGCTTCTATTTTCTACTATTAAACAGCCTGCAAATAAACCCCTCTGGTTATTCACTCTTGAAAGAAAGCTATCACATCAAGCTCTTAAATTAAGTGATTATTACATATATTACCTTTCATCTGCCTCTATTGTGCAAATGTTGTTTAGCCTTGTTAGCTTTTTGCATGTGTGTTTTGTTTACTGGTCTTGATTACTGTTACCTTCAGGATTTTGCCTCATTTTTTACTTGCATGGTTCAATGCATTCTGGGATTGGTCTTTCTACAAAGGATATGTGATGCTTCTTTGTAAAAGAATGTACCTTATGAGGCAACATAATTAAAATATCTAGTAACTATCAAAGTATCGCATGACAAATGAAGTCTGATGTCTTTATTTCAGATGCACAGATCTTACACATTTAAACTGCAGTTTTAAAAGTGAGTTTAAAACCTTTAGTGTGAACAATGGGGGTACGTTCTGAATTTAGTCTGTATGTGCAGCTAGAAGGTTTAAATTAAAGTCTTTATTCCTGTGACCTACCTGAAGGTCCTTCAGTGGAGAAAGCAGATGCAGGTGGAACAGCAAGGGTTGACCCACGCCTACAACAGCAATCCCAACGGATGTTTCAGGAGTGCTGCTCCGCTGACCAAACACTTATCCTGTCGGCTGCAATCTGCCCAACATGTTTCCTGACAGAACCAAACCTCCTAACAGTCACTGTAGACAAATAACGGCCCATGAGACAGAGTGAACACAGAAACATAAAAGCATAAACACACTCCAGAGAACTGTGTGTGTGTGTGTGTGTGTGTGTGTGTGTGTGTGTGTGTTTGTGTGTGAAGGGCTACATCTAAGAAACGATTTGTCTGTGAGATCAAAGAAATCTAAAAGCTCTCCATGGTACAACAAACAAAGCTCTAGCATCTGTGCTGAACTATTGGGCTTTTTGATTGATATATTGACTCTCCATCTCAATTGGAGTAAACTAGGCAATGATCTTTTCAAAAGCCTTATGCATATTGAATAAAAAACAGTAGGCTGTGAAGTTTCTACCAGTGTTGTGATGAAAATGTCAACCCTTGCATGATACCATGTAACCATGAAGCAGCTCTTGCTAATTTGCTGATAATGTCTTATTACAAGTGTCAGAGACGTACTGCACATAGACTCGCTGGAAAACTTGGCATGGCTGTACTCAGCTTTAAGGCCATTAGCAGCTGTGTTGACAGGTGAAGATGAGCCATGCTCTTCTAATTCAATAACCGCCTGTCGCTCATAGCAAAGCGCACTTGTGCTCTTTCAAATTACATTGATGGATCATGACTACGTGTGGCAAAACAGATTTGGCAGGCGTGAGAAATGCCTTGCAATTGTCTGAAATGTAGTTTTGATAACAAATGGCAGGGATAGCTTGAGAAAATTATGGTAATGATTTGGGGTAATAGAATCTGTATCCATCAAAGCAGGGAGCTCAGGGCCGCACAGATCCCAGAAGAACCAGAAGAGAGGTTCTGAACCCAGGATAACCCCTGTATGCGATGTGCGTTGAGACAAACAAGCTTAATTAGTGAGCGATGTACAGATAATGTTGTTGCCACTGTGGATTGATATTTTTCCCTTATTGATAGAATGAAGCTGCAGGCTCAGCACTTAAGTGTCGGTTTTTAAATGCCTGATTGGTCACTGCCTCAGGCTGTAACAGGTGCAAAATCAATGTAGGTAATGTATTACATTTTTGCTTGTAAATTACTGTACTCTGATCCAATGACACAAATTAATAGGTCATAAAACTATTGGAAATAAGAGGTAAGGGCACACAAACTGTATTGTAAAGATCACTAAAATTAGGTGGGCTGTCTTTAAAACAAACAATAACAAATTAACTATTTATTTATATATGTTACAATCACAAATGTATAAATTAAATTTCAAAAACTATAAAAAAATGCAGAAGCTTTTATTAGTCAGAGATTATAAGCAAGTTGCGTTAAACCCAATTACACCATTTACACAGACAAAAATGGGATTTTCACTAGAACATTTTAAAGCCTGTGGTTTATTGTTAAATGCATGTGTGTATGTGAAGCAAACAGGGAAAGAAATGAAAAATGAGACCCAGCATACACACTGCAGCTGAGTGACAGTGCTCATCAATAATTCCATCTGATCTCTAGAGGAAAAGAGTGTATTTCAGGTGTCTTACAGTAAAGTGAATCGAAGCAAAGACACTATTTCATATTTCTCAGATGAATCTCACCTGTCAACCACCATCCAGGACTGACAGGTGATTCGAATGTGAAGGGTGTCACTTAGATGTCGACTCTCCAGCGCTATATGAGGAGACATGTCACCCGAGTCTCTGTGATGACCTGGATTAATGCCAGTTGGTGAGACACTGTTACACAACTGATAGAAAAACAGGCGTTTATTCTCAGCAACAGTCCAGTTAGTTTTTCTTAACTCAAATAAAGAAATAAAGAAAAGTTTTCCCTGGAAACTTTGAAACTTTTCTCAGCATCATTGTGAACTTTAGTGTCACCAGCTTCGATCGTGTTCCTCTTTTCAGATGATATTTCTCAACAGTGTCTCTTTAACATATTGCTTTCGCTCTGTAAGGATTTGAGAGGAACATGGGATTTGACGACTACTGTTTTAGACCAGAGCCTCAGATCTCTAAAGCAGAAAGTATTCTCAGAATATAACCGCTGACAAGACCGTCAGGAATCAAAAGCCAGCTACAGCTGAACTGCCATGGTTCGCGTTTATAGGCAGGGGATTCTGAGAGGTTAAGAATAGACCTGCTTTTTATTATAGCATCAACCATCCTGATGTTCCTCTGTGTTCTGTGCAGAATCTTTCTCTGATCTCTCTGCCAGGAACGAGAGACTGAAAAGGTGCTGAATTTGTAAGATATTCATAATAATATTCATAGACAAATGGATGAGTTACTGGATGTATCAAATGTATAAGAAATAAGAAAAGAACCGAACAGCCACGTTGTGCGTCTTTGTTTGGAGAGCATCATGACAATCTTTTGATGCCATTATTACAGAGTTCACAAAGACACAGCATTGACATCAGTAATGAGGGACTTGATGAACTTGGATGAGGGGGTCATTAACTTGTCCCTACACAATATAAGGCAATACTCACATATGACTATATACAGTATATAGGATATACTATGTTTATTTACACACACACACACACACACATATATTCAGCAGGCTGCATTTTATTTCTGCTTACACTCTTGACTACTTTAAAAGGTAAATGAGTCATAGTGCTACAGTCATTATACTGAATTTACACAACTGGAAATGTATTAGGTTATTTCCTTTGGAGTTCTGCAGAACAAAGACAGACATGCAGTCATGCAGCTTTCAAAACATCTGAGTGTGAGTCAACAGTGACAGATTTTTATGGTGAACTAATTCTTTCAATATTGCGAGATATTGGCTGTATTCTCAGGGTTCGGTGTGGGAGGAGGGGGGTTTGTTTTGTTTTTGTGAGAGATGACAGGTTAAGTGTATGAGGTGTGGTCACTATGAACCACTTTAAATCAAAACAGCACTGGACCACAGTGAGAAGTGAGGGAAGAAAAGAGCAAAAACATATGGTATGCTGTCTTGTAAAACTAAACATTAGACTAAAAAAGCAAAGGAGGAAAAATGTACAAAACTACAACTGAAAAGAACACTGCAACACACATAAAAGACAATACTTGACAATACAAAAAGTGAGAATACAGTGAAATTGACAGAAAATCCTCTGATTTCAAGAAATTTCATATATATATATATATATATATATATTAATAATATATATTGGTTAATAATAATATATATAAACCAATGATTCCATTTTCAGATTATGGTCAAAACCAGATGTTTCCTCATGACAGATGAGTAACCTGCAGTAGCTGTATTTTAATAACAGGTTAAACTCACCAAAGTACTTATAATACATTGCAAGAGCCACCACAAATGGACACACACTGTACAGACCCTGACGTGTGTTTCTGAGATGATGTTATATAAAAGTATCACACAGTAAGTATTCTTCTTTGTTAAGAAGAATACTTCAAGGTGCTACATGGGAAATCAAAGACTCCTCTGTCAGTACAATTCAAAACACCTCTTTCAAGTATTTCAAACTGCATTAGTTAAGCTTTCCTTATTCTCCTTTTACACACCACTCAAAAATTCTGTTTCCACAAAAATTGGCATCCTTTGCGGATAAAATCCTTTTGTCTTCAGAATGCTGATGTTTACTGTCATGGATCACAAAAGCATAATTCTGTCTATTCTTCAGAATGATGCAAACGCTGTTGCACACCCATATCTTATATATCTACATATATTTATATCCATTTATATCCTAGGACTGTGTATTATACACAATGATGAAAATCTGTATGAGACCTGAATTCAATACTAGAATACAAGAAAACTAATGATCCAGACACTCTCTCATACCCTGTAGATGAATAAACAAATACATACACAGAGATCTGGATCAAACATTATGTTTTAATATAATGGATTTTTAGAGTATAAATATTTTGGAGGACTCAGCTCTTTAAGAAACAGAAACAAACAACTAAAACTGAAACTATCCATAAGTTTGAATAACAATGCAACCTTTTAGAATCTAATATTCTCAGAATATCTTTAGGCTCAGCATACATTGCACTTCCTGTTAATGTTATTACAGAATGTGAAGACTGCACCTCTGGGGCTGATTTTTGTTGCATAGATTCACAAGTCCAGACTCCACAGGGCCTTAATGGAAAATGATTATTTGCATTATGAGTTTACTGAGGGCTAAGACTGTGGCTGTAAAAACATATTATATCAAAAGAGCTAACACTTACATATCGCTATCAAATTTACTGTTTTAAACAAGACACCCAGTGTTTACAATTATTAGTCTATTATTTAGGGAATCTCTTTTATACTTGTGTAGATTTGAAGTATGGTTTGCAGTTAGAGAAAAATTTCATCCCCAGTTCCACAGCTGAAATATAGATTAATAAAAATTGCAGTTTTATAGCATTTCTACCGATTTTACAAATTCTGTTTATGTCAGTTTCAAATATTTTAAATGAAGTTAAAATGTTAATTGTTACATAATTTTTACTTTAGAGAGTCAACAAACTCACATGATATATGTTACAAAAAAACACATGATATATGTTTAAAGATTTGTATCCAGTTATGCTATTAAGCTATTAATGCTATTTTGGTGTCTTTGCATGTCTCCTTTTTATGGTTATTTACCAATAACCTTAACAGTTAACTCCAAATATATATTTTGACTGTTATGTTTAAACACAAAACAGAATGACAGTGGAAAAACTAAACAAAACATGAATCTTACTCAACAGGAAACATGAATCCTAATGTAACGCAACATAGTTGGTAAAATATTCAAGGGCTGGATTTGAATGGTCAAACCTGTGGCTCTGTCACTACGACTGACTTCGATGACGTTGCTCTGCGCCAAAACCCGAGACTGGTCTCACGCTGTCGCGTAGCGGAAGCGTACGTCATGACGCTCGTCCAGCGTTGCGTAAAGTACGTTACTCATCACTCAGAAGGTGGCGACGGGTGAAGCTAAGTATAGTGTAACTACGTAAGTAGCTTGGCGAATGGTGTTTCCGCAGTGGGGTCGGGGTTTTGTGCGGTGCGCAGCGTGAGTGTTTTAGTACCGAGCGAAGAGGAGATGCACACGGCACTCGAGTGAGGTAAACTATATAAAACCGGCTTTGTTTTCACACACTCCCACAACATGGATCCGAGCAGCTTCAGATAGGGACACAATTACAGGGATTTAGGAGAATAGATGCCATACTGTTCAGTATTGTTTTATTTCGCTAGCTGCTGTTAGCTGTTTCGTTAGCGTTAGCTGCTGCGGTGTAGATTTATAATCTTTCCGCCGGTTTCGCCTTTATGAGCTCGGCAAACTGTGTTTTAGGGTTTAAGGGTTTAAGGGAAATGTTTTAAATGGGAACGGTTGCGCTAAAGATGAAGTGTATTGATGTTTTTCACATGCTCTGTTGCACATGGTTCAATCGCTTGATCCGGGTTTACAATTAGTCATTTTGGAAAGTGAAGAACGTGTTAGTCCTTAGATTAAAACTCATGCAGGTTTCGCCTTGAGATCTTATTTGGAAAACCAAATGTTCCTGTTTTGCTGGTTTCTCCTAAGCTACAGTATTTATCCTTTTCGTTTTATTACGAAGACGTTCACAACTCATTTTTATGTCGTTTACAATGCAGATGCACTTAGTGGTCATTGAAACTTGACTTGCGTTTAATACATCGTATGACACAATATGTATAATGGCTAAATAAACTAATGCTAGATGCTGCCTTGTAAACATGTTTATTTCTAAATCTTTGAGTTGCATTTGACGGATCTGTATTAGGGAAGCCGCGGTAAATGGATTCGGATGTATTCATTTGAAGTATCGTATTTGCAGATGTTTAAAACATACGCATGCGCAGTGAATCTAATGTAATGCAGGGCAGAAGTGCATAAGGTGTTTAAGCATTCATAACGTTAGACCCGGGCTGCGTCACATTGTCTGGAGTTGGATGGTGGGACGCTGCTGCAGTGTGATGTGCTGTTTTCCTCTTCAGTTCACACCTGCAGAAACTTCACTTGTTTCGTCGTTTCCTGTAGCTGTTACCACAGTAACTGATGTTCTTCAGTCTCCAGAGTCTCTGCTGAAGCAGCACAAGATGCATGTGTTAAAAATGTTAAACCACGAATCAATTTAAATCATTACTAATAAACGTATTTCTTTGTTCATCTAATATCTAAAACCTATGTTGATGAAGGTGTGGTTTATCCCTATGCAAATATTAGTGTCTTGAAAGGACTCTACTCCTTTCAAGGGCCACATATTCTGTGGTAATGCAATGATGTAACATGTGAACACTATCATACAGTCTAAACAGGTGGTTGTGTAAGTAGAGTAGCTGGTCAGTGTGTGTTACTGGTAACACAGTCTTAACCGGAAAAGGCTGTGATACTGGTTATGTCTGTAACTGAAAGCTTATAGAAGCTGGGCAGACAGATCTGCCACATATTTTGGTCTCTTGAGTAGTTTCTTAATCATATAGTTGACAAACTTTAACTGAATTGTTACTTTTTTAATTGTTGTGTGTCTTACTATAAACAAACACAGTCTAAAAATACAGTCTAGCGTTTCATCATGTGACTTGCATAGTTGAGCGAGATAATCCATAGATAGGATTGTTCACATGATTAACTATAGGTGCTTGAACATGCTAAGCAGCTAAGCCCACTGTTTCACACACTGAGAGATTAAGGAACAGTGTCTCACTAGGTGGAGTCTTATTTGGGATAAGGGACTGATTTATATTACAGTAATTTAAAGTTTTATAATTGTATGTTATTAAATGTTAGGATTTTACCTGAAGTTCAGGCAATATTAAGGAAGTCATATAGTTGGTATAATAGGTATATAATATAGTAATACAGTAAAAGTATTTTGTTGTACTAATAATTGAAAGTTTGGCAATTTAAACATACCAAACATTGTACATTTTTATACCCCCTAAAACTAAATTAATAAAATGGATATAAATGCGTCATTGAGTTCTCTCTTTGCTGAATTTCTTTATATAAACGTTTGTTTGTTCAGTTTATGTCTGCTGAGATACACAAGGCCTCGAGGCTCAGATGAACTTCCTAACTTATGGTGCCTCATTCTGATAATGGGGCTTTAAAGAATCTAAACATGTAAAAATAACCAGGAGTCATAGAGGCACCACATATATTCCCATATCAAACTTATTTTGAGCTGTAAAGTCGTCTGGTTGTCATGACAGCATAGTTTGAGAGACTGAAAGTAACTTCACCTGACAAGTTCACTAAGAAATTCTGTCATTAGTTTAAACCCAAAATACTCTAGCCTGGTTTTTATCTTGGCCCTGTTTCAGGCATCCTGTAGTTATCCTATTGTATTATTTAAAATTGCTTTCCATAGGGTGTTGATCTAGCAGAAAGACAGACTTTTCATGAATTCTCATTACAATAAACGATCCTATTCATGTCTCTGTGAGCAAATCTTGATTCTTTCTCTCCTTATTCTCCCCTTAGCCCCCACACCATTGTTAAAATTGACCTGACGGGCTGTAAAAATACCTCTGATTAGATTCCTGCCTTCTCTTTGATAATCGCCACTCTTCGCCTCCGTTTAAGATGGCCTTGATAATAGCTCTTGAGTCTGATGGTTGTAATTCAAGTTTATCCAGTAAGACTTTAGTCTGTAAAGTCCATCAAAGTATTCTCTCTCCCCAGCCTTGAAAATGCACAAGCATTGCTATAGTATGGCACCTGCTTTCTTTCCCATGTGCTCATATTTAAGCTCTGTAACTGACCTTTGAAACCAATTTACAGAGGTTGTTGTGCTAAATTACACAGTTGGCTGTAGCATGGCTTTACTAGCAGAGCACATAGTATGCATCTGCTTAAAAATGGTGTTTGGAGACACTTGCTTTCTAACTAAATAAGTAGAAAGGGTTTGGATGTGCTGAAATCCTTATCAGAAACTATAGTCCACTGAACACAACTTCATATTTCCATTGATCTTTCCAAATGACCTCCAGCTGAATGAGATCTTCCCCTGATGCTTCCGTATGCTCATACTGTACAAATAGCCTTAAGCTTATTTTTTCTGCATTTGATGGATATTTGAGGGACTGATTATCTCAAATCTCTCCCTCCACCCACTCCCACACACCCACCTACCATCATACAAACACATACACTTGTCCAGTACACCCTCCCCTCTGCACCGAATCATCTCACTCGAAGGGGTTCAAAACATCAGACCTTGTTCTATCATGTTGTAGAAGAGCCTCCGCTGACAGTTGATGGTTTTTGACCTGCTCAGACAGAAAGAGGTAAGCTGTCGTTTGCACCTGCAGGCACGGCTGCGTGTCCTAGACTGATCTCTACTGTACAGACTGAAGACCTGTTCTTAGTTGCGTGAAGATCAGCAGGTTTTGAGCAAGAAACCAGGAGCAGCAGCGGTTAAAGTTGACTGGCTTGTTTTGGGGTTGGTACTTTTGAAATGAAAGCATCTTCTGTTGCCTTTGTTTTTGCCTGCATGTGCTTTTATGTGAAATTTAGTTTGGATGTAACCTGGTTGGGATGTTCAGAAATGAGATATAACTATTTCTGGGTTATATCAGGTCACAGCACCTGATGATGTGCTTTTGTGCTTTATGTGATACAGTTTTGCTTGTTTTTCAAATGTAGGCAAGTTTATGATAGAAATCCAGGAGTTAATGCAAGTTTTATGGTCAGGTTACAGTTTAAGTGCCTTGTTATTTTTGGTAGAAACATTTGTTTGTTTCCGGATTCATGGGCACAATCTCAATAAGCGTGAGCTCTAGCATGCATCAGGGTGTAGTTCACAAACGTGAACCGTACGACTTGGTGTTCTAGAGCTTCTGGAGTCTCTGTTTATTTTGAAGGTGTGTGTGTTTGGAGGTGAGAAGGTCACGCTTATCAGGCCTTTGATTCTGAGCTTTCACACCCCACCCATTTCAGCAGGCCTGGACTGTGAAGCTGGACTTTATTTTGAGGGTCTGTATTGATCTTCCTTGTTTAGGAATTTAAAATGTTTAAATACCTTCCCTGGAATTGCCATCCACTGAGTAAACTGCGCAGCAATATGTTGCTGTCATTTCCCAGAATTCCTTGTCTTTGCAAATGTTTGTAGTTTCCATCTGTTATGTGGCATCTGCTTGTCTCTCATGCCTCAAGGCCTCTCCTGACATACATAGATTGTACATATTTAGAGAGAAATCGTTGTTTTCTCTTGTTAGTAAAATGTGACTTTAAATAGTATTACGCATTTAGCCGATAGATTAGGATCTGTTATGTGTTGTGTTTTGCAACAAGCTGTTGTTCTAATCCTTTCTCCAGAACTACAGTAGAAAACTTAAAAGAAAGGTTTATGTGTACAGAATTTTCACACACTTTCTCTTTGTATTTTCTCAATTGCTGTTGCTGGTTTACGCATGGGGCCTGTTTACACTTGGTCTATTCATAATCAGACAGCTGTCCCATCATTAATAACACTTGAAAGAACAAAGACTCATTCAATCGGATCAATTAAATGCTTCAAAGATTGAATAAGCAGATATAATGTGACTCTGCCAAGTGTAATGGCTGTGTTTCAGGCTGAATGACATGCACTTGTTAATATATTTCAGTATATGATATCAGCACAAAAACAGTCATATGCGCGTGTGTTTTGCAACCATAAAATTGTGTCAATTGGCCTTTACTTGCAGGTCAGATATCATTGGTCATAAAGTTTGGCTTGGGAATCTGATATTTCTGTACGTTTACATCTGTTATTGTACTGGTAATTAGTAAGAAAATGTATTTATTTAATGCAGAACTGCAGCCAGATGTGGTTCATGGTGGTTTGTGGTGGTTAAACCTAATTAGTCCACCTGAGATTTAACCAAGCTGAAGACTGTATTATTGTATTATGTTCTTTGGACAGGATGAAACTCACATTGACCACAGCATGAATTGGCTCAGGCATGAATTAGAGTGAATTATTGGTCAGATCTTCACACAGTTGTAAGAAGAGGAATTCACCAGAGTTGGACTCACGCGTGATTTACAACAGATACTCAGCCCAGGCAGGCATCTTGTGAGAGTCATATGAGGCATCTTAAGGGCGCTTTCCCTCCCTCCCTCTTTCCCTCGCTTTCTCTCCCTCCTTCTCTTTCTCTTCCTCTCTTTCTCTCTCCCTCCCTCCCTCCCTCTCTCTCTACCCATGTGAAGTTTAGATAAATATGTAATGATAATATGACTAGGGCAAGAATTTAGACTTTAAACTTCTCTTTTAAAGTTTTTAAGAGTTAAAAACATATTAAAGAAGCATAACCAATTAGGACGGTTGGAGTTTATGCATAATTATTATATTACAAATACAGAGCAAAATTCCAAATGTTTTTTTCTTTGTTCTTTTCTGCTTTGACTTTATGGTTTCAGGGTTTTCTGTGAAACATTTCCAGCAGATGATACAGGTGAAATCATTGCTTCAGATTGTAATTATTATGTGATGAGTTTTTTATGGCAACATTGGATACATCATTCATCATTGCAGATGAAGATATATACACATATACTACTTTGCAAACACCCTTTGTAAATGTTAATATTGTGCAATAATGTAATGTTCTGATTTTTTACAGTTTAGAATAACTTTAAAGACATCCTGGTTTGGGAGTGCAAAGGTTGCAGCAAGCAGCACTATTTAAGACAATATATTGATGTAAAAAAACAAGCTGTTTGCATATGGAGTAGTCTGTGTTTACCTCCATTAGAGGGTTTGACTTGATATAAGATCACACAGACACAAAGTAGATAATGCAGTTCCACCGGTTAGCATGTGAACACTTAACGTTTTAATAGCAAAACCCTGCTAGCTGTAGCATTAGCTTTAGGTTGTATTTGTCTGCATCTGTCTGAGCTCTAAAGCCCTGGAGGCTGTTCTGATTTCTGTGTGTTAAAGGCTCTGGATAAACTGAGTCTCGCCACAGCTGTGATGAAGCAGTCCTTTGATGCATGAGTTTTTAGTTCATCTCTGCCTGCTACCATTCAAACAAAGCCCAGCATGCACAGATCACGGCTCTATCCAGACAGTAAATCTCCAAACAAGGAACAAAAGATTCCAGGATTTTCATCTGTATAGTCCACACATATTATTGTCTAGCTGCCAGTATGACTGGCACATTGTGTGTTCTACTGCATCTTGTAAATTGCCACATATCTTAAGGATGTTTGAAGATTCATGGGAAGATTTATAGTCATATCAAATATTTATATACTGATCCCCCTCAGGTGTACTTGTAACGGTAGCCATGTTTCTCTTTACAGAGATAATACAGGCATAATTTAGCTTGAAACTCTTTTTAGCCCCTATCCTCAGGTGACCTTTGTTCTAAATGAAAATGCAAGTTATTTAATGCTGTTTATTTTGTACCTTGAAGTCTTCTATGTAAATGGCCTCTTCACTTGTAAAATGAGTAATAGCATTTAATAACTTTGTAATAGCTCTGTCTCAGGTTTACAGTCAGACCTGTTTGCAAAGCCTTCAGTTCAATGTGACAAAATAAAAAATGTGCCACTTAAATGTTAAATTTCACATGCTTTTTGACTTCGTACATTTATCATTAAGTTCACCGCAGAAAAAAAAATTCCAGTCCTCTTGTATTGTCTCATGATATATTCCTGCAGCACATGATTGCTGGTTTTTAGGAGTTTTTTTTACAAAACGATCAGCCATTTTTGGGGATGTCATTTAGGCAACAAAGAGTGTATTGAGCGGGTACAGGCAAGATTATCTTTAAATAGACCGTGTTCCTGCCTCATCACTATCTGCTGAAGGGTTCAGAGGTCATTCCACTCATGTTTATAAACACTGTGTTGTGGAAAGGAGGGATCATAATTAAAGCATTTTGAACGCCTTCACAACTCAGTTCAATTTCACACTCTTTTAACACGCTGAAGGAGCGCAGGCTGAGTAAGTACTGCTCACCGGATCTTTTCTCCACAGAAACGTGAACAAAATAATTTTATTATACAAACATTATAAAAGAATCTTTTTAAATCTTGAGTTTTTGTCCGTAGGTTTTGTTAGGTTGCTTGATTTATCCTTAATACAGTTTTTCACAAATGTTGTTTTCCCCCCATATTTGTGAACAGCTCTGACAGATTTTTAACATCTAATGTAAATCACAAGTGTGCATTCATGTACTTTCAACCTTGCATTGAATTTCAGCTCTTTGGTTGCCTTGTGATCTCTTTCCAATAGGGAAGTGAAGTTTAATAAGTGATTATATGACTGCAATATACTCCTCACGTTTAACACTATGCTGCATATAAATGTCATTTTTACTGTTAGCTTAGTCATACAGAATTAAGCTATAAACAAAATTCACAGAAGCCATTTTACCATAACATCCTTATTAAGTTAGAAGTTCACAGACTTTAACTGCTTTTCTCGACTTGTTTTTAATTTAGCCCAAGGCATTTACGATGTTTATGTTAAATAGGAGTTTAATGCTTTTTCACTGTTGGACCAAATGCAATTTGTGTTATTGTCAGAATTGGCAGAACTACTGGCGACTGAAGCGAGATCATCAGAATTCGGCATACAGTTTAAACTACAGTAAACAGATGGCAATTCATAACTTTGCCAGATCTGTTTTTCAACCTGTGGCTTTTATTTATCAGTATGCAAATCCTTAAAGGAATCTTGGATCTTTTAAAGCACACCCTTTCTCATGCTGAAATATCACCTCTGTGTTTCGTTTAGCAGCAGGGTGATCACACTTTCTCCTCCAGGCTCACAGTAGCCGCTAAAGGAGAACCATTAATGCTCTACTGTTTTTCTCCAGCAGGCAATCTGTCAGCCCCCTCCAGTTAGGAGATTACCAATATAAAATAATCATTTATAATTTTTTAATTAATGAAGTAAGGGATTTATTATTTGAGCTTTGTCCCTAGAAGAACTGAGGTGTGGTATTGGCTTATTGAGATGTTCCTGTAGCTCCTATAGCCATTGTAAGGTCATGGGTTCAATTCCAAGGAGCACATGGTGTAATAAAGAATGTATATATTTGGAACTGAAGTCAGTACCAGGTTTCTAACTGTAAGTGTTTTTTTGCAGGTTTCTTTGCAGGTTTTAAAGCGAGGAGATAATGAGAGTTCACACACATACCAGGTTCTGCTTTCTCTGCGTGTTGACACTCCTGTTCCATCAGTGCAGTCACTGCCATGGAGGAGGAGCCCACCATCACCACGAACACAGCCACAGCGACCACAACCACGATCACATCCACAGTGACCTGCAGATATCTGAGTCGTCCTGTGAAGGTTTGTCAGACCGGTTGGTGCACAGCAACAACGGGGAACCTGCGGAGAACGAGCAACGGTACTATATCCAGCAACTGTTCTGTCGGTACGGCAAGAAGGACCGCCTGGATTTCAAGGGCTTCCAGAGTCTCCTGCTGAGTTTGGGGTTGGGAGAAGTGCGAGTTGTGGGGCTGGAGCACGAGGATCTGGGACACGATCATGTGGCCCACCTGGACATTCTAGAAGTTCAGGAAGGTCGACACTCGCATACTGCCGGCCATCCGCACCCTCACCAGAAGCCCCATGCCACCCACAAGAGCCACTCCCATCATGAGAAGGATGAACACACCACTACCGAGGAGACGATCTGCAGTGACAAACCTGATGCTGGAGCCACGAGTACCAGCGACAGCAGACCTGAGAAACACGATCATGATCACGACCACCACGGCCATGATCATCATGATCACGAACACACACACACCACAGACAGTCATCCCACTGAAGATCATGATCATGAAACAGACAGCAATCATGAACACAGACACGACACAGACAGTCCTCAGAATCATGACCACGAGCACCAACACTCACATCCACACGGTCACGAACAGGATGGTGATGTGACTCAACAACTGGATCATGACCACGACCATCGTCATGACCAACACACACAAGAAAATAATGACCTCAGTGAGGACCACCATCATCACGACCACCATCATCACAAGCACCCTCACCCTCATCTCCAGCACACTTCAGAAGGTGTGGAGCCCACCTCAGTAATGCCCCCCTCTGCTACGCAAACAGAGCCACCCAACACGCAACTCAGAAGAAACAGAAGACCACCTAAAGGCAGAAACCTGCGAGGTCGAAACAAGACCGCCATGACCGATGCTCATGCCGTCCACTCGGCAGAACCAGAGAGCAGTGGAGATGAGCAGGAGCACAGCCCTGGTCAATCACAGAGGGGGAAGAGAGAGGTGCCAGGGGGGTCTGTGGATCTCTCTGATAAGACACATACACATGGTGTCCTTCACCAACACGAGGAGGTATATTTGCAAATTTTTTTGTTAATACATTTCTGGGTCCTTTATTTGTAGTCATTTAAAATTGTTTTCTTTATTATTCTAATTGGGGTGCAGGAGTTGTTTAACAATAAACTAATCAGTTATTGAGATCAATTAGTTAAAGTCATGAGAATTCAAAACTGCCTCAAAAAAACTACAGCCTTCAACAATAATCTATACCAGACAATTACTGTCAGACTATTCACAATTACAACTGTTCATTTACAGATGTATTTGTCAGGACAGTAGTAGTAGTTGTACAACAAAAGGTTAAACATTTAGCCTGTGTATCTGTCAGTTTTCCGTGCTTAGCATCCATTTATTCTTAGATCCATATTTGATCAGTGTTTGGTGGCCATGACCCTAAACCAGTTTTAATAGGCAGGGTACAGAAAGTAACTTACAAAATATATTATGTATAATATATTTAGATTTAATGTGGCCAATTTGGTTGTATGAGAAATCAGGCAAGAACAAACTAATCTTTTCCTCTTCTGTCAGTGTTTGAACTTAACGCAGCTGCTGGACCAGTACGGACTGAATTCAGAGTCTCTCATCTCGCCAGTGCAGTTCACTTATTTATGTCCCGCGTTGCTGTATCAAATAGACAGACGCTTCTGCATCCTTCATTATCATCATGTTGAGACCGATTCACTAGAGCAACCATCTTCAGGTACAAGTGATGCTGCCTGATGCAGTTTGTTCCCACATGTCTCAGTGAAGACCTCATGAGTCTAGCGGTGCCAGTCTAACTCAGCACTGCTGTTTGTGTTCTGCAGTGTGGATCTGGATGTGGGGCTTTGTGTCCATCACCATCATCAGTCTGCTGTCTCTGCTTGGTGTGGTTTTGGTGCCCATCCTTAACCAGTCCTGTTTCAAATTTCTTTTGACCTTCTTGGTGGCACTTGCTGTGGGAACCCTAAGCGGTGATGCCTTACTGCATCTGCTGCCTCATGTGAGTTCACTGTTTAGATACAAACTCTGTAAACTGGTTAGTGTAGAACAGATTTAACTAAGTTAACAGTGGAAGTAGGAGAGGCTTACAGTTAAAAAGACGATGTAGTGACTGAAATGCACAGCTGTGTTTAATGCATTGATGTAATTTACCTTTTAATAGGAAGTTAGGGTGGAAGATATTGAGTCTCTCCTCCCACTTTAAAGTTAACAGTGTTTAGTTTACCTCACAGCTTTATGTAAAGGTGATGTGCAGAAAGATAACAACCTGATATCAACCACTAAGGTGGTTTTAATATACTTGTATAAACCTTATGTGTAAGGCAAACAATACACAAAATTATTATTCAATTGTTGACATATCACTAAACTAAATATAACATATTCATAATAAAAACAAAAATCTTTCAACACCAACTGCAAAAGACTTCTGCGGTTAGACAAACTTTCTAATGCACTTTACTTATGTATCATTTGCATGTATAAGTTACTTGTTAATAGCATCTTGCTACACCTTACAGTCTCAAGGGGGCCACGATCACAGTCACGGAGGCCACGTGGAGCACGAACATGAGGAGGGTCTTCTGGTGCAGTTTGACGGTGTTTGGAAAGGACTGACTGCACTCGCAGGAATCTACCTCCTGTTCATCATTGAACACTGCATTGGGATGTTCAAACACTACAGTGACCAAAGGGTAAGCCACAACACCATCCTAAACACACTAATACATAAAGTATTAGAGGCCTTGGCCAATTACCTAAAATGGCAATAAAGCCGTTTCTTCTTCAGAAAGGTTGTACAGAACCGACTGTACTGATAACACAACTCCAGTGTTGAGTGGCTGACTAAAATTTTATTCTAAATTGCTGCAGATGGTGGAGCTTTTAGTGGCAAGAGCTGCAAAACAAGCTTGGTTTTTGTTCTCAGAACCTAGTGCTTCTAAGCACTTTGTGTGTTTTCACACTTTCCACAGGGAAGCCACTGCCAGAGGAAGAAGAAAGGAGAGCAGGCGACTATTGGCAGAAAATTGTCAGACCACAAACTCAACAGGCGTTCGGATGCCGAGTGGCTTCATCTAAAGCCTCTAACAGAAGGTGAGTTCTCCATCAAACCAAATGTTTGGCTTTCAAGTGATTAAATTTAGCAAATGTTCATATCTTAGAGCTCCTCTGGAGACTCTGCTAAATGTACGTCGATTCGTATGAAGGTGCTGTGAGAATGCACCCAAGATCTATAGAGCACCAAGCGAACTAAATGCTCAGACTCAGAAGTGTCTCCTTTCACTGAACCCGTTTATACAGGAGAAGGTACGACATGTGAAACTGGACACAATGACACTCAGATGACAGAGCTGCAGCCTCTAGATTCACCCAGCAAGATGCCACTTAACATATCCGATCATGATCACCCCTATAAGGGGGCAACAAAAACAGCAGATGACAGTGGGCCAAAGGTCAATTCGAAAAAGCACGGACATGGTCACGGCCATGGACACTCCCACCACGGACACTGTCATTCGGACCAGGAAATGAAGGATGCAGGCATCGCCAGTATAGCGTGGATGGTCATCATGGGAGATGGGATGCATAACTTCAGTGACGGACTTGCTATAGGTCAGTGTGTGTTCAGTGTTTTGCAATGCTTTATTGCATTTACAGATGTTGAGAACTGAGTTTCTCCTCTACAGGTGCTGCTTTCAGTGCTAATATCACAGGAGGCATCAGTACGTCTGTCGCTGTGTTCTGTCACGAACTGCCCCATGAACTCGGTAAGTCACGCTTGTAGCGGGTCAGTTTACTTCCAGTCGACCTTTAAGTTAAAAAGTAACCCAGCAGAAAGATGTGGACAGAGTGAGGCAAGAGATCAGGTTAATCTTTATGTTGACTACAACTGATTGGTGCAACACACAGAATCCAGATTATAGATTTTCATTTTATATGGGAAGAAAAGCTTGTATTGTGTGTTATACATAAGAGTGTTTGTTTTGCTTAGTGTTTGTATTGAGGTTATAACATTCCAAACATAATGTATGAGTACACACACACACACACACACACACACACACACTGAATAAGCCTCTTGGTGTGCTACGGTCCTTGAGCAACCAGTGATTTTTCATCTGCTATGATGTGCCTTTTTCCATTATCAATTGACATCAACAGAACATCAAGGCAGGGAGCTCCAGCCGTCGTCTTCCGCGATGCATTTCATGTTTGAATGGATCAAAAACAAACACTGAACTAAAACAACTACAGCTTTTAAAGAAATCAAAGCTCTTATGAGGTTTGGCGTTAGCTGGCTATAGGGCCAGCTCAATTTTTGTTTGAGCTTTCACTAGACATTACAATACCATGCAGGAATTAAGGTACACAGAGTGTGTCTTTGATGTAAAAAGTGATCTTTTTGTTTGATGATTGATGTTTAGTTTTTCTCCACCGCCAATAACGTTTGATAAAGCAGGTCTCTCAGAGTTCAGCCTCTGCATATTGCAGCTGGTGGAAGACAGTTGCGATAAGAGTTTTGTGCCAGCCTGCAGTGCTGTTAATAGCCTTTGGCTCTTTTAATTGTGCCTGGTGACACATAGCAAAGGTGTAGACTGAAGTGTAGAGAAGACCGGAAACCTGAATAAACAGCTGAAGAATGAGTGTGCATGTAGGCTGATCACTCTAATAGTATCACATATTTTACAAACGTTTTGGCTTTATACAGTGTCTCTAAGGTCATCAAAAGTTTCTAACTACCCAAACTGTTTTTATTGCTGTACTTTAATGTACTGTTTCTTTTTAGGTGACTTTGCGGTTTTATTGAAGGCTGGAATGTCAGTAAAGCAGGCCATTGTGTACAACGTCCTGTCTGCTCTGATGGCTTATGCAGGCATGGTGATCGGCACGGCTGTGGGCCAGTACACCCACAACGTCACCAGCTGGATTTTCGCCATTACTGCCGGCATGTTTCTCTACGTGGCGTTAGTGGACATGGTGAGTAACACCAGTTAATGCTAGCACATAATGCTAAACCAGTTAATTAGCACATCTGAAATGTAGCAGGATTATCCTGCCATGACATTTAAGTTTAGCTTTGCTTAAGACGTGAGGTTGTGCTACCGCTGTTTGTTGTAATTCATTGCCGTGTGGCATAAATCATGCCTTTGTTTTGTTTTGCAATGCGAGAAACCCTGCTATTATTCCAGCCTCTATACTAATAGTTCTGCCTGTGGGCCTTTATCAGTGTTAGAATAACTCTGTTATTCTCCTAACAATGAAAGATCTCAGCTCAATAAAGTTCCTTCTTCTCACCAGCTGCCGGAGATGCTACATGGTGACAGTGAGGAGCACAAGCGCTGTGAGATGGGACACTTCGTCCTGCAAAACTTTGGCATGCTCACAGGATTTGGCCTCATGCTGCTGATCGCCATCTTTGAAGACCACATCGTGCTTGACTTTGGCTTCTAACTGGAGACCGAAATCAAGGGGAGGCATCATTCTTCAGCGTTCACACATGTGCTTTGCCTCAAAGTGGCTTCGTGATGGTACAGTCCCACAGGCATGTTTCAGAAGACAGCATCAGTGGCT
The DNA here is from genome assembly GCA_036877545.1 of Yasuhikotakia modesta. NCBI lineage: Eukaryota > Metazoa > Chordata > Actinopteri > Cypriniformes > Botiidae > Yasuhikotakia > Yasuhikotakia modesta. The sequence goes on along the minus strand of JBAJNP010004304.1, from coordinate 4,513 downwards.
TACAATGGACATTTACATGTAAACATGTTTACATTTCGTCATTTTGCATCCCGTTGCTTGAATTCCTCAAGCTTTCTTGTTAGCTATAGCTGTGGGCCATTTTGTCTCGTCCTTATTTCTTTTGTCAAATCCACACATATCCACAGCAGATTTCTGAGCACTCCCCAGTATTTGGGTTATCCCTTTAATATTGTAGTGTGTGTTTAGGACAAAGTCCTAGGAAAAAAAGCAGCTATTCAGTTTAATTGTTCATTCAAACATTGACCAGTGTGACATCGGTGGCCCTTTCATTCATCTGTATCGTAGCTCGCGGTCCATTCGTTGCCGTGTCGTGCCGTGTATGCTAGTGTTTCTTCCGTTGCAGTGTACATCTGTCTGCTAAAATGGTGCAACAGAGCCAGACTGGCTATATTATGTTTGTAATTTATTACATACTGGTGGGCATTGTGTGCCAGGGCTATAACAGACAACAAACTGAATTCTCTTTAAAGAGCTTCTCATTACTGGTTTACACTTTGCTGCCAGTATTGACTACTTGTTTGTTTATTACACTATATATATGCTGTTTGTAGAGACGGAGTGCCCTCAGTCGTAGAATTTCATTTATTTTGGTATTACTATTATTGGCTAAGACTGTACTATTGTTTTGGCCAGGTTTGAGTAGTTGAGGAGGGTATGCAACAGTGTTACAAATGACCTGACACAGTGCTGCCAGCAAATCGAACACACTTAGTAGTAGTTCAGCTGAACACAGAAACTTAACAAGTCCAGTATTAACTCCAATGATGAAGCACAGTGATGTTTAAATGAAGAACAACCAGCTAAGCATATCCACACATCAAGGAATGTTATTTTCATAGATTTTTTTCACTGCAGATTAATTGCATATCCACATGTTGTCATTGTTATTGACAATGAAAATATAAAATGGCGTACATCCAGGTTACAGTAGACGCTGAAATTATGTTCTCAAAATGAAATTTCCTAATGAAGGTTCTTATTTATAATAAACATGCAGGCATTGTGAAACACCTCTATTCATTTTAATTAGAATTCCGTTGCATGTTTGGTATTACTGGATAGTTTCCTGAAATATAAGCAAGGCTTTTCATGAGACATCAGCAGCTTTGTAACGTTTCATGCAAATTTTGGAAGAACCACCTGCACAATTTTTAAATATTACAATTTTATTTTGACAATCTGAATTTTCTCATTGTTGAAACCCTCTTGCTGTTAAAATCCAACGCATCATGTTAATTATTGGCCTTATTTGCACTTGAAAAGTCTGACTATCATATATATCATAATTGGTCCCTAGTGATGCGTATGTTGGTGTCCATCCGTTTTGACTGTGCCAAATATAGGCTGTGATTCTGAATTTGTGCACAACCACTGCCTGTTACTGCAGTCGTTTCTACACATTCCATTGGCTAATGTTTGCTGCTTGAATCCTCCACCGTCATGAGTTAGCGGGGCATGTTATGTGATTCATGCTTATCCTGTCACCATGTGACATCCATTTATTTGTTCCCGTGGGTGTGTATTAATCGAACTAATCAAATGTACCTGACGTGATACAAACGTGCATGAGACAAGTGGAAGAAACAAAATGTTTTTGTCTGTTTCATTTCTGCTATGAAATAGAGAGATGAGAACACGTAGTGTTGTGAACTGATTTTTCTCTTCCGATGAAGTTCCTCATTTTTACATCTTGAATGTAAAGCCAGTCTTCAGGAATTTGGTCTAAATCCTGTTTATGTGAAATTAAGTTGTCCGTTTTGTTAAACTGTATGATCAACATCTGACTCCAGTTCAAATGAAACCCAGTGAATACCAGAAATAATCTCACACAGTGAAATGTGTTTTTCTAATGCTTAAATTAACCACAGTCAACTTAAAAAAAAGGACCATTCAGTGTCAAATCCAGATACCCATTACTTTCAGTTCAGTAGTCAAAGCTAGCCTTTTTCTTTTAAATCATTTGTTTACTTGGCTTGTATGTTTACGTGTTATCATTCCTGCTGATTGGCTCTGCATTTCTTTGTCAAAGTGGAAAATAAATTTTTTTCAAAGACTCATGTAAGTCTGTGGTTATTTAAAATCTAGATGCATTTTATTTTTATGCTACAGAGATGAAGACTGATTAAGGTGCTTGTTTAATAACAGACACAAGGATCACAGAACTCGATATAGTTGATGGTCATTTCTACATAGAATCTAGGAGTTCAGCTGGCAGAGTAAGGCCACCCCGCGACGGATCCAGTGTTCTGGAGGCACGTCTGAATTCAGAGTCATGGCGATGACATAGTTGGTGGAGTGTCCTGTGGTGGAAAGGGTGCCGCGTCTCTCGCTGGTCTTGTAGACTGGAGAGATGTAGCACTGCCGCTCCGGAATGTCCGGCTTCTTCATTGGTTTCAGCCAAATCTGTATAGAGAGTAAAATGTGCCATTAGCTCCCATTTCCCTGTAATCTGTGCTGATTGATCTAATGCATTTCAACATGCAGGAAATTTTAGCATTCAGTGTGTCACTGGTTATTGCAAAATGAGAGTATTTCTGGAGAAACAAATCTATTGCAGGATGTCAGTAATATAACAGCAAATACATAACCAATACAGTTTCACTTGCTTATGCTTAAACTCATTTTCTTTGGTCGTGTATTCAAACTAATAGTTAAAAAAATAACAGTCACAAAGCTTAAGACCTTTATCAGACCTCTGAAAACAACAACAAACTATATTAGACATTGTCAGTTTTAATAAGACTCTGGCCTGGATGTTTATTTGCAGGGGTTCAGCTGAAATGCGTTCAGTTGAAATTAATAATGGCTTTTCAAGACATTTGCATTTCAAAGTGTTGTTTTTTACCATAAGTAACAAATGCATGTTTAATTAAGTTCTCCGCTTGTCAAAAACCTGTTTTGGAAGTAAGCTGTTCTGAAATGTCTAAATATTAAATATCAGTGAATGCATTTTTAGTGGCATCATCAGTTGGCAGAACAGAAGGGGGGTGAATTAATAGTTTTTTCTTTCTGTTCTGTAAGAATATTTAACAACCTGTCTGAGTATCTCATGTAATACATTGTATATGGACATAATGCAAACACTATTCCCTATAACTACACTGGAAGGGTGTATACATACTATATTGGAACAGTTCCCATTAAAGAAATCAATATAATGTGGAGTCAGAACAGACCATCTGCTGGGTTCAAATAAACACAATTTTAAATTTCACCTTGTATTTATTTAACGTTGAATAGAGACTAAACTATTTCTCATTGACTGATGTCAACTAGGTGGCACAGGTGATCGGTTAATGTTAAATATTTAGTAATTGTTTTTGCCAGTAATATGCAGTGAACTCGCATTTAGATCTGACTCATAGCAATGCTGTAAAAGCAATGTCGTAGCTTAACTTTAAATAGCTTCAGTGTATTTATACAGACAGACGCATGTCACTGTTTTATGGCCTGGATAATATTGGCACTGATGGCATCTGATGATCTCATGCTTTAATGACTTCAGAGCAGAAGACAGAAGTTCAGGAACTGAAAGTGATCTGGTTAAATTAGCCACTGTTGTTTTGAGCAGATGTTCAGGGTAGTAATTTAGCATTATAGTCCCATGGTTTACATTTTCTGTGGATGGCTGCGTGTGCCATGCTGCTGTAAAATGAGAAAACCCTTTTTGCTTCTCTCAGAATTGCTTCTTGTTTCCATAGTTACTGTTAAAGTAGTGTTTAATTAAATACAGCAAATGAACACATTTTTTGAATTGCATTATGATATGCAAATTTTGGCAGGTTTTGTAGATGTTTCACTAAAAAACAGTTATCAGCCCCATTTGAAGGAGATTATATGTGGTTGGTTAAATGAGTCAGTATGTATTTTTAGAGTTTTGTAATAAAATTATTTATTCCCAGGCAGAGCACTGAACTTAAAGTTCCTCACCACAGGCATGGTGTCATGCAGGATTTTTGGGAAAGACTCTGCCAAGCGTTTGGTCTTCCGATCCCAGCGGGCACCATCCAAGAACAGGCCATGAATGTAAACACCTGACAGAACACACATGCATTATCCCTCCCAACAGTGTCATTTTCTAACACATAAACATTAAAATACATTTAAAAAAACATGGCCTCACATGGGAAATATGTGTATCTCAACTGGCAGAGCATTGCATTAGAAGGGTAAAGGTTGTGGGTTCAATCCCAGGAAACACAAGTGATGATAAAAATGCATGTGTTGAATTCACTGTAAGTTTCTTTGGATAAAAGCATCTAAATGAATAAATGTAAATGCATGTATTTTTTAGTGTTGCAATGCATGCTGGGTTTTAACCACAGAGGTTACACATATTACTGTCTTAGAATATAGTGCAATAAGAGTAACTGACTGAACTCTACACAGCACTGAGTAGTCCACCAGAAAGCATCTGATAAACCTCAAGCACACACACAAACACGGCCACATGCAGCGTGTGATGGTCTCAGAGAGATGGTTTCCTCTGGAG
>JBAJNP010004303.1:5709-34248 GCA_036877545.1 Yasuhikotakia modesta | reverse complement strand
GTGTAATGAATCTAAAATATATGAAAGTCTAATGTTTATCAGTACATTACAGAAAATAATGAACTTTATCACAACATGCTAATTTCTGAAAAGGACCTGTATACTATTGATTACACATGTTTCATTACCTTTTGTTTTTTTATTCTTGTTATAAGGACTTATGCCATAAAAATATTGTAAATATAACTGCTCTGCTAGGCTAAGTTCTGGCCAGGGCCTTTTCAGCACAGTTGCTGGGCTAGTGGGGTACTCAACACACAGACAAGGATGCACCATGTATTGGAGGATGGGCTACAACCTACAACTTGCCACATGTTCACATACCAGCTAGAATTAATTTGTTATAAAAACTTTATTTAAATAATGCATTTATGCGATTGCCTGGCTCTTTTATCAAAAGCAACCAAATGGATGTTTGGTATTTAATAAAATCAATGTACAATTGCACTGCAGCAGGCTTCCTATTAATGCTGGCCTTGGTTCTGTTAAAAAAAAAACAACAGAAATTTCAGCTTGCAACCTCTGGATAAGATGACGAGAAATTACCCATTTTGGTCAATGATTGATGCTTCTGCTTTCCTATCTAAGTCAATGCTCTAAAAAAGTTAACTTTTAATGTTGTTTTGCAATAGTCTTTGTCCTACATGTATCGATTCATTACATATCTTGGCTACAGTTTAATAGCATTCTACAGTTTTCTGTAATATGCTATTAAGTTTGTCTTTTGCACTGCTTAATTAAAATACTAAGATAGACAGTAAAAATGTATACTTAGTCTTTAAGTATGAACAAGGAAACAAAGCCAGGAGAAATATAATAAAGTAGTTTGTATATTATATTAAAGTATGTTGGTTACATGTAACAAATAGTTTTGATAACATATTTAATAATTGCTAACATGACTACTACATACACAAAAAATGGTATGAATTATTTTGCAATATATATTTCATGTTTCATATGTCTAAATAGCCTTTTTTGATCACTTAATAATTTAAGTTGTTTAGCACATTACTAAAGACTCTAACTTGCTGCCTGATGTAGCTGTAATTGATTAACTGCAAACAAAAGCAAATGTACTGGTAGAAATGTACAAAACCAAAGATGCACTCAGTGTATCTCAGTGGTTCTCAAAAAAAAAAACAGGCGAAAAAACACAGTATTTGTCAGTCATTGCATACTATTTTACGTATTATTTAACGACTGTATTGATTAACGTATTGTTTTTCACTGACGAATAGATCAGAGAATATGAGAACGGCGTAGTAAAACACACCATCTGCTGCTAAGACAACGACACCATAACAGGAGTCGCAGCTGGACGCAAGGTAAGATTTCCGTGTGCTTAGTCCACAGGCCACACTCTGCATTCACATTCCTTATAGTTCAACAACCATTAATCTGATAAACCGAATATATTATCGGAAAAACAACACTCAGATTTCTCTGTCGCCGCCCCAGTCAAGCGAGTTTGTACTATGTGACATAAAATCACGGCTCCCAGTATTTTTCTGCTTCTCCTCGGACATGTCCCGCCTTCTTCTGTAAACCCGACACCAGTATGTCCTCACCTCCTCCTCTTTCTGTCCCAACAACAAGAGCCCACCTTCATCCCGCGCTAGAACACGACAGGCCAAAACATCTAAGCGTTCTTTTGGCCCAAAACGGGCCGGTCCTGACAGGATGTGGGTTTGGTATTTTCTCTTCGGTTCGGGAACTGGCAAGAGCTTAGTCGGTGAGTTGCTGCCGTTTCTTAGTTTTCTCGTTTCTCCATTGTACAACATTTAGTTGCAAAACTCTACCCCTGTGTAAATTTATCGTGTTTTCTACAACTGTCCACATACCTGTAACTGGTAGCATTAAGTTAACTAAGTTGTTTTAAGTAAACTTAATTGCTTTGTTTGTGTTTTTCTTTTTGCTATTATTAGTTATTTTGCAGTATTCTTAAACCTCGTAAGACGGTAAGCTTTAAAAAGACGGCCCCTGGCGTGTGTGTTGTTATATATTATTCATGCTATAAAATCTCGTAATGTAATGGAGGCCCAAACACTTACACTGCGTTAAGGCAACTGTCGTATTTCAATGATTAGTAATAGAGCACAGTGGAGTTGGCGTATCTGTGGTAGGTACTACAGCTGTTACTCAACCATTGCAAAGAACCGTCCTTCATTATAGGGAATAGATACATTCAGAAATATTGTTCTTTGTACAGGTTTATGCTATTTTCATCCCACGCTAGGCTAATTGTAGTTAATAAGATGTTGTAAACTATGTTTAAAAACTAATGCAGTCATTTTTATGTATATGGTAATACCTATGTGGATACCAGCTCACAGAGAGATGGCAATGAAATGTCCCATTTTAAACATTTGCAACTGTCATAGCGCCACCCATAGTCTGATTGCCACAAACATGTGCACGCTTTTTAGTATCACAAGCTGCATACGCTGCCTTAGTTTTGTGATCAGCTGATACAAAAACTATATACACAAAGTGCAGCAGACATTACAAAAACGATACGAGACAATAACACAGACCAAAAAGTTATGTAAAGTGATGTGTGCATTGCTTATAAATAATAAGAACTTTCTGACTGGTTTGATTGACAAAAGTGGTTCTAGACAGTTGTTCAGAATTAGGAGTTCTAACATATATTAATTTTTGTCTGTAAACCATCGCATATAATGCAGTTTACATCAGGCATTCAACATTTATGCAAAAATCCCCAAAATGCCAACGCATTTTCTTTCTAAAATGCCTTTATTAATGTTGTCCATTAGGTGCTGAAACTTAGCCTTGTAACAAAAAATGTATGTTTTGGCATCTTGTTGTGAATAAAAATTTCAACAGTGTGATATTTAATTTAGGTATTGTATTGTATTGAATCAAGTCAAATTTTAGTATTGTGACAACACTAGTATAAAGTGCATATTGTGTGCAGTGTATAATAAACTTTAGACTATATAATATAGTGAGTATTATAATATACTATATAATAATAGTTTTGTAATATATAATATAATACAGTATAATAAAATATAATGTAATTAATATAATATAATAGGATAAATAATACAAAAGTCAAAATCCATTTTTTTCTTGTTTTCTTGTCTTTCTTGTCTTGTTCTTGTCTAATAATATTATTATAATATATTTATATATAATGTATTTATTAGAATTTTGTTTTAAAAATGTGTGCCAGAAAATGGCTCGATCTGGAAAAGTGCACCTTATGACGCCATTAGTGTCTCACTCTCCCCTTCCTCAATAATTTGCATACATCCGCCCTCCAAACTCTGATACGGTTACTGTGGCAGCAATGTTGTGAAGCTCAAAGCAAAATGGTGAGTCGCGTTTATAGGTGTGCTGCCTTCCCTGGCTGTTCAAGCGGTGTGCAAACCTTTCATTACCTCCCCACCGAAAGAAATGGACAGGATGCATGGCTAAAATTTTTTTTTTAATCTGATTGATGCTGAACAATTATTGCAGTACCGAAAGTACCAAAGCAGAGGTAATTCAGTGTCTCTCTTTCCTGTGTGAAAATAGCCTTATTATTGTAATGAGTATACTGTAAAGAAGTTGTTCTATTTCATGTATGTGTTTAATCTTTTATAATAATCTTCACTGTTATCCTGTCTGTCAATTAATTACTTTATTCTGTTCAAACAATCAAACATTATTATGTTTAGAATGAATTAACACTCAATTTTACATGTTTTAATATATATTTAATATACATTCAATGCCTGACTTTATTTTATTGTTGATAGGCATACAGGCTGTTGGCACTGCCATTGCCATTTCACTGCCATTTAGTTCAACACCAGTCAAGTCATAGCCAGCAAGACTTCATTTTGAAGAGAAACTTAAAGAATTTGAAGAGGACATTGAAGATGTTAAGATAAAGATAAAAAACTGCATTGCCTGCAAAACATAGGGAGAGGACATTGTCTAGCAGTGTGTAATTAGAATAATCCACATTTGGTTGCCAAATACAAAGCAAAACAAAACAGAAAATAAGAGAGTAAAAAAAAATAGATAGTTGTAATAACAAATATTATTTGTGAAGCAAATCAGGAAGACATCATTAATTTATACCCATACTTTATATATTAAAATCATGACAACCTCCCCATGTCTTGCAGGAAACATCTTCAACGTCCTCTTCAAATTCAAGACCAATTCAAGGCAGTGAAGCTGCAGTAGCCATAGTGCAAACAGCCTGTATGCCTGTCAACAAAAAAATCAAGTCAGACTCTGAATGTATATTGAATAAATATGAATGCATGTAAAATTGAGTGTTAATTCATTCTAAACAGAATACAATTATGTAATTAATAATTGTAACAATTTAAAATTATGTAATTTATAATTGTAGTAATTGACAAACAGGATAGCAGTGAAGATTGTCTTGATTATCTTCACTGTTTAAACATAAATGATATAGAACAGTATACTCAATTACAATCACAAGGCTATTTTCACACTGTAAAGAGGGACACTCAATCACCTCTGCTTCGGGACTGTGGTAAGTGTTGTTTCCCCTAGACTGGGTTGCCTGAAGATCCGTCTGACAGCAAGCCTTTCTTGTATCCCAGGGATGATAGCAGGAGGCTGAGAGAAACCAGTGGGTTTGTAAAACTGTCCGATGTCTAGAACTTTTCCTATGTTGTTGAAGGTGGATATACTGTTGTTTTTTTACAAGACATAGACATAGGTATTTGTGTCAATTTCAATTTAATAACATGACAAAAGGCAACAAAAACAAGACTTGGATGCTCGGATGTTTTTTGCAAAGTTGGCAAATTACCTTATCTTCAATAGTCACTTTACCATCAACGGCATAGGACCCAAAACAATTGTCAACTCAGACTGGCCGTTCTGTGTGTTCTTTTATTTTCTAAACAGGGTAAGCAAGGTTTAGTCGCTTGATTTGAACATACACTACAATACATTTACAGTGCCCACTGCTGGTTGAGATGGCAAACAATAAAATAAAAACGGTCTCATTACAGTAACTCTGATGCAGGGCGAATGGATCCATACGCAGCATTTTATTAAGAATACAGTGATACCAGGCAAGGGTCAGAACCAGCAAACAAACACAACAGAGATAATCCACAAACATCCAAAAGACCAGAAAATGGTCAGGGCAGGCAGCAAACCAACAGGATCGCGGAACAGGCAAATGGTCGAGGCGGGCAGTAAACAATCATTGACAGGGAAACCACTCAGAATTGTTTTCTGGGCAAAACAAAACTTCGCCCAGACACAGCGTTTGTGCCCAGTTTATATTGCCCATGATGAGGGGATGGAAAACAGGTGTGTGATGGGGCGTGGTCAGCCCCAGAAATGTGGCATAATAGAAGTGTAGTTCCTCAACAAGAATCTGTATTTGAGAGGAGTCTTCATCTGGTGGCTGGAGAAAGGTGTTGCGGGAGCCTCTTCTATAAAACCGAGTCGTTTATTTATAGTGCCAATATGGATATATTGTAGGTCATGCTCAAATGCAAATTCAAGTATCTAATAAAAAGTGAAAGTCCTACTCCGTATTGGCAAATACTGTGCATTTTTCAAGTTATATCTGCCACTATAAATTCAGCCACAAACATAAACACAAAAAAATTGCCCATAAATATTTGTTTACAGCTGGGAAAAGTCTAAATGAATAAATTGTTCAATGCTGTAAAGCTTGACAATTTAAATAACCAGAAAGACAAAGTTGTTTTAAAGACAGAAAGACAAAGACAACTAGTTTTAAAAACAGAAAATCAATATTTTAAAATAAAAATCGACTGTATTCTCATTTTCTTTCATTTCAAATCTAAAACTTCTGCTTTTGAGTTAAAACGAATCGTAAAGGTTTTCTTGTGAGTCAAAATGTTTTGTGTGTGAATCCAAAAGTTTTGCTTGCGAGTCAAAAAGGTTTGCTTGCAAAACCAAAACGCTTGCTCGCAAGATTGACTGAACTGATAGGCAGGGGATCTACACGAGCAGAAGGGGTGAATTTCTATTGGTAGCTTGCTTCGGATTGACAATGTGGGTGGTCCCCACAATGTGGGTGGCATGGTCCTTCCGCCTCTTGAACACGGTGGAAACGCAGTCTTTTGTGGGATATTGAAAGGTAAGTCACTCTGTTCACGAAGTCGTTTAAAATTCAGGACAGCAAAGTCATAAGTTGTATAGATCTTGTTGTTAGAGGGCTTCACATACTTTTTATTCGGTACAATAATGTTGAGAATACGTTCAGAAAAAAAAGAAAAGTAGGCCCTAGTATAGTGAATAAAAGTACATAACTATACATGACAATATACAAAATAAAAGTATATAAACACCTGTAACAAAATCTAGGTTAAAACTAAGAACTGAGAAAACCCTATATTAAAAATCATTACAATACAACTTATGACTTTGATGTCCTGAATTTTAAATGGCTTTGTGAACAGAGCGACTAAAGACTAATATCCCTCTAAAGACCGCATTCTACACTCTTAGCCCGAATTAGTTGACTTTTGCACAGGTTGAAACTAAACAGGTTAAGCTGTGTTAACAATTTTGTAGGTTCATTAGACAAATCAAGTTTTCATTAGTAGTCTTCACTAAAAATCAGTTCACATTTTTTACATAATATTGATGATTTTAGGTAGTTATAAATGTTATATTTAAGTAAAAAGATTTTAATAGATAAACGTTTGCCACATAAACTCACAAAAGTTACACTTTCACTGCATCTTCACATGGACCTATGAAAACGGAGCATAAGAAAACGTTATAAAATTTATAAAACGTTGTAGTTACAGTTCCACTGTGAAAGTTATTAACACCTACTAATGACCTAGTCTTTTAAACAGTCCGTTAAGTTATTGTTAATTTTTTAAGACATTTTACGCAAATTTTACATATCTTAATACACAATGCTGGTTCTATTTAATACACAGTTGCAAGGATAGTTGACCACTGCTCCGGGTGTGTGTGTTCACTCCTCATGATGGATGGGTTAAATGCAGAGGCCTAACCCTAACACTGTCTATCTGAAGCTACCAAGCTACCAATAGAAATCCACCCCTTCTGCTTGTGTGGATCAGTTCAGTCGTTCTGCGAAAGCGTTCTGCAAGTGTTTTGGTTTTGCAAGTGTTTTGGTTTTGCAAGCAAACCTTTACGATTCACAAGCAAAGACGTTTTAGATTTGAAATGAAAGAAAATTAGAATACAGTCAATTTTTATGTTCAAATCTTGATTTTCTGTTTTTAAAACTATTTTTTGTTTGTCTTTTTTCCCTTTGCTTGAATAATAAAGAAACAACTCCATAGATAAGTGGACTTTTTGAATAAAATTATAAAAAATAATTAAATAATATATATTACCCATTGCCAACAAGCAATTTTTAATACATTGGGCCTTTATGGTAATTTATTGATACACAACTCATAACAACAACAAACAATTAGTTAAGTCAGCTATTAAGGAGCTAAACCATTCAGGACCTTGTTTTGTTTATACGGTGCTTGATATGGTGCAGTACTGACAGAACCTGGCTAATATGGTCATACTATATTCTCATAAGAATTCTGCTGAAATTTGAACCAACTTTTGAAGTTTTGAAGTTTTAGTAGTCCTGCAGAGTAACCATCTAATACGTACATTTTAGTAATTCATGTTTTGACTTTACAATTGGGTGAATTAACTTTTCAGTGTTTGAAAACTGAAAAGTGTCAGGATGAAAAAGGCAGTTTTACAAATATTGGAATTGGAACAAATTGTTATCAGAAATGACACCCAGATTCCTACTTATAAATTTATGCAGCCATAAAGAGTAAGACATTATTGGAAGTTGTTCTGTGAATGCTTTTTTAAACTTTGTATAATTTTTAATACACAAAATAAATAAATAAAGGATAAATAATAAATCATACAAAGCAGGGGAAAAAAGGAAAAAAAGAAACCATTATTAACATAATAACTATAAAAATCCCCTGACAACATTCCAAAAGGTCAAGCAAATGTTTCTATTGGTGCCCAGTTGTTTTGGAAATTGTCAGATTTCAGCTGTAAATCCACAGTAAATTTCTCAAATGCAGTATATATATCTGATTCAACCTCTGTGTCCATTCTGTCAGAGCTGGTTTGTGTATCATCACCCAGTTCACAGTAATTAAAAACTGCTATTATTAATATATGCAACACAAATAGGTGGCCTTTACTTAACTATAGGTGGTATTATATAGTATTATATAGGTGGTACCACAAATAGGTGGTATTTACTTAGATTTCCAAGGAAATCTATTAAGCAAAACAAATACTTCAGTGCATTCGTATATAACCACCTAAAACTTTACTTTTAACCCCCTGCCATTTGGACATTCCCAAAATGTTACCCAGTAGAACAGTATTCTACAGGGTTTGGGTTTATTTCTATGCATTTACATTTTTTTTTCATATGAAAAATTTGTATGAATTATACATCATTATATTGATGTAAGATAAATCAGTATATGCCCCTTTAAGAGCAAGATCCCATATTAGGTTTGATTGCTTTACACATGGAGAAAATGTGGTATATACGAGCAAGTCAGGTGTTCTGTTATTCTTATTTGTTGATATGTGATAAGACCCTCCCTCAGGGAATATAGTGAGTGGTTAAGAGGGAGGAGTGATTAAAGACGAGAGATAGAACTATAATAGAACTAACAATTGCAGTAGTGTACATTTTCACATTTATTCATTTGGCAGAGGCTGTTATCCAAGGCGACATACAGTCAATTGTAATTCAAGACTTTACTTAGTACTTGTGTAATGGAATTGCTGCGAGTTTCTAGAAACGAGCGAGACGTAAATTCAAACATACACAATTTACTCCAAAGCTTGATAAATTCCAAACATGGCATGAAAAATAAGAAGAGAACACGCAACAAAACACTCCATACAATACAATAACTGACAAAGGCATGAACTGGTACTTATACAAGACACAATGAACATAACAAGGCACAGGTGCGAACAATCAGTAGAACAACCAGACACATGAACATAGTCGGGGTGAACAGTGACATGGACCAAACCAAAAGACAAACAACCATAGACATTACATAATGCCGCCCCCCCCCCAGAAGGCGTTACCCTGTGCCATCAACACAAGCATGCTGTCCAGGATGCTGAGACCTCAGGTGATGACGGTGGGCTCTCCGGCCATGGTGCTGATGGAGACACACAACCCTGTAGCTCAACCACTGCACAGAAAACGGGCTGAGGGTGAGCAAAGGGTGTAAGCAGAAATGTCCTGGCACAGAATTTCCAACATAGAAGGGAGGGCGGGAGGGAAAACATGACATGATACATAATTCATATCAATAACCTCAATGTCCAGTGCCTGCTTACCCTAAGTAGCTATGCAGCAGTTAACGCTTCTCTTGTCCGTGTCATCCTGGTCATGCGCACATCCACCCAGTCTGACACTACCGACTTGACCTCCGCAACGCTCCTCGGCTCTGTCGCATGCTCATCCGGTGGCTCCTTGGTCACCAGGTGATTGGACTCCTCATCTGATGTGCTCTCAGGCTGAAGCTCTGCACTCATGAAAGGTGGTGGGCTGAACACTGGATCTGGAGTGAGGCTGATGTCCTCCCCGACGAATCCCAAGATCATGGACGAACCACATGATTCCAGCACCCACTCAACATAGTCTGCAAGGCTACCCCTGCCATAGACGAAAAAACTATCAAGATATTTCTTTTACCGCAGGAACAGTAGTTGGCCATGTGTATCCCACAGACATGCTTGCAGTAATATACCCAACATTGTTTGATTTCGGTGAGTCATCTATTCCTAAAGCCTGGGAACAGAGACTACAGCAGAAGTTGTTGAATAGAACTGATGTTTTTTTCTACCAATGAGTGGGATGTGGGATTAGCTTGTTAGGTTGAACACCACATCAGACTGACAGACATTAAACCCTAGTGTGTCACCTGTAGAACTCTAAATGTTCGCCCAAGCTAAGAGCCGTATGTACCCGCTGCATGACTCTCTGACGGACATCAACTGGCGCGTATATCTTGGACGTTGGGCAGTTAGGTGGTGTAGGATCTTGTTGGTGGACTCTCTGGATTTCCTCCATTATATCCCAAGATATAGGGGCTAGAACAACAGATGGAGGTAGAGTTGTACCTGGAGCAGTCTCTTCCACCGGTGGATCATGGCGGCAGGACAGGGCATCAGCTTTTCTATTTTTGGACAAAAACAGTAACAGTGTCTTTGTTGCCCACATCATTCTGCAGATCAAGGAATATCTCATTGATGAATGACTGGAAAACAGCTGGAGCTTTAGCAGAACCAAACAGCATCACCAAATATTCGTAATGGCCCCTTGTGGTGAGAAAAGGTCTTCCATTCATTGTCTGCCTTGATTTCCTATCAGATTATAAGTGCTTCTCAGATCCAGCTTGGTGTAGATTTGAGCCCTGCGTAGTTGTTCTAGGGCACAAGGTACAGTTGGTAATGGGTATCGAAATTTTACAGTGACATTATTCAAACCCCGGTAGTCGGAGGCTTCCATCTTTCTTTTCTATGACGAAGAACCCAACTGCCGCGGAAGGACGGATAAACCCTTGTTGATGTAGTTCTCCATAGCCTGTGTTTCAACACGAGAGAGAGGGTACACTTTGCTCTTAGGTGGCATAGCATTAGGTAGAAGTTCTATAGCACAGTCCCAAGAGCGATGCAGAGGTAACTAGGTTGCCTTGACTTGGCCAGGGTGTAAATAATTCACTGATGTGTCCCTGTCGCAGTTACACCAAACAGTGCACAGTTACACATATTACACCTGTCGACAGCCTTATGAAGGACAACGTAACATCAGTTAGTTTCACGAGTGTCATTTGGAGTGCAAGTGCATGTCCCATGTCCATGTTGAGCCTCACTGCACAGTTTATTAATCAAAACTTTGAACTACAAAAAGTTGTTCTTAATTCACAAGAGTTTTCAGGGTCACACACTGCGGAGGCTGTTGCTACTGTATTCAGCGACATGTTTAGTGCATGGGGAATCCCAAAGGAAAAAGTGCACATTATTCTAAGGGATAATGCAAAGAACATGGAAAAGGCCATGAGGGACGCCAATCTACCCAGCCTGCCGTGCATCGCTGATATAATTGCCTCTGCAAGATGCACCGTAGGTCATTTCAAACACTCCCCGCTTGCCTACGCCCGACTTCAAAGTATTCAGAAACAGCTGGACCAGCCTATCTAGAGACTAAAGCAAGATGTACCTACCCGGTAGAACAGTACTTTATACATGCTGCCGAGTCTGCTGGAACAGAAACATGCTTATGGAGCCGACAGTGACTTTCCTTCCATGTTCACTGAAAGCCAGTGGAAATTAGTGGAAAATATGATTTCGCTACTTGCCCCACTTGAAGAGCTAAAAGATAAGTTCATCAACCGCATTGGCTGCAGATGTTATACCATCTATCAGAGCTTTAACTCGTCCTCTTGAGAAGACCACAGAGACCGACCATGGTGTAAAAACTTTGAATGCCACATTGTTGGAAGAGGTCCAGAAAAGATTCTGTGACAATGAATCTGAGCGCCTGTATATAAAAGCTGCTTTCCAGCTCTCGCAACCACTAGAGGATGGTCAGAGAGCACCGCCATTTCCCCAGAGGGTGATCAAGAAGTGACGCACACCAGAGGGCACCTCGCGACCAGACAGTAGGCCCACAGCCCCCTCACAGCATGATGAGCCGAGGCCCCCTCACAGCATGATGAGCCGAGGCCCCACCGACACTGACAAGAATGTGGCTGGCAGACAGCATTGCCCAACGCAAGCTGCCTCCTGGAGCTCCCAAATTCAAAGTGACAGTCAATGGAAGACCTCAGCGGGCTCTCCTGTCCACCGCTACACAGTCTTCCAGTCTGCGAGGGGGTCGCCGGAGATGGAGGGTGGCCGGAATATCTCATCTCTCTACATTCAGCCATTGATCATAACAGAGTTTTAAACTACGCACGGTAGTTCACGTGACAACGGAGCGCAATGAAAGGCGGTGATTGACAACAAATATAAACCAATCTAAGGTCTGCGTTAAAGTTAAGAACGTAAAGACACAGTTTAATTGGTTATGTAACATTATATAGGACGCTGGACTGCTCGCTATATCAGCGCACATAAGGCACAAACCATGCAGTATTTGCAAACATTTTTTTCATGAGAAACGAAAACAGGTCGCACCACAACAATTACACACACTCGCACAAATGCTCCCAAATATATTTTTAGCTCGCACAGATAAAATTTCGGGAGCATATGTAACTAAAATGGTCAAAATTTCAAGCCCTGAATATTATATAAACAACAATCATATATAAAGTTAATATATGTCAATATACTCATTTAATAAGGACAAGTAATATACACTATATTACCAAAAGTATTCGGTCACCTGCCTTGACTCACATATGAACTTAAGTGCCATCCCATTCCAAACCCATAGGGTTTAATATGATGTCCACCTTTTGCAGCTATTACAGCTTCAACTCTTCTGGGAAGGCTGTCCACAAGGTTGAGGAGTGTGTTTATAGGAATTTTTGACCATTCTTCCAAAAGTGCATTGGTGAGGTCACACACTGATGTTGGTCAAGAAGGCCTGGCTCTCAGTCTCCGCTCTAATTCATCCCAAAGGTGTTCTATCGGGTTCAGGTCAGGACTCTGTGCAGGCCAGTCAAGCTCATCCACACCAGACTCTGTCATCCATGTCTTTATGGACCTTGCTTTGTGCACTGGTTCACAGTCATGTTGGAAGACGAAAACTGTTCCCACAAGGTTGGGAGCATGGAATTGTCCAAAATTGGCCAAGCCCAACTGCTGAAAAACAACCCCACACCATAATTTCTCCTCCACCAAATTTCACAGTCGGAGTCGGCACAATGCAGTCCGAAATGTACCCTTCTCTGGCAACCTCCAAACCCAGTCCATCAGATTGCCAGATGGAAAAGCGTGATTCATCAGTCCAGATAACGCATCTCCACTGCTCTAGAGTCCAAGTTGACGACCTCTTTGCACTATGCGCGTCAGCATCCGCCCAGGACTTCGCCCTCAGGGCAGGCGACTTATATCTTGCAAATTCAACTGGTATTCTCACTCAGCTATTTTCACTGGCTTCTTAAATTAAGATTGGAGGCAATTGGGCTCTCAAAAACAATCCTATATTGTTTTGTGATTTTTCTTTTTTGCAATTGGTTTGTTGTGCAATTTCTTGCATCATCTCATCAGTAACAAACCTCTTCAAATGCATACATAATATCCACCTGTTCTCCTCAACACTTTAATCAAGTTCAACAACTGGAGGTTCTATTCTATACTTCTCTCCGTCTGTATTCTTTTTTTCACTTTTCTGACTGCTCTGTTGTTGTGCTTTTGTGTTATGTCCTACACTTCCATACTCATCTTGTCTTCAGTTGTTCTTATCAGTGCTACCTAAGCTTTTTCAAAATTTCAATTGCAATACAATGAAGAATACAGATTTACTAATAAATTACCTTCTGTACATAGTGTATCATATGTGAAACTTTATCAAAGTGAGTTTACTATAAAATTAAATTAGGAAGTATATTAATACATAAAATATTCTCACTTAAAATATAAATGCAATTCTTTTGTAGTTTTTTCAAAACTTCAAACTATTTCCCTGCTAAAAACATGCAAGTCATTAAGGCAGTAATTTTGGATATTGTTAGTGACTAAGGGTCAGAGAGTATCAGTGTCATAAACTCACATTAAATTAAAAGTTAATTGAGGAAGACTTTGTAGTTATTGGTAAATATGTGTTCCCCGTAGCATACAGTTTCTGAGTTAATTTCTGAAATTCCTGAGTTGTGTTAATGTGCTGTGCTATCTCTCAGATGTTTTTCATAGTAAGAATGACATGAGGTCTATTGTCATACATCAATCCATGTGTTAAATGCAAACATCTTGAATGGGACCTACAAAAATTATTTTGTACAAGTTGTATTTACTAAGATACAAGTTTTACTAAGATTTACTAAGTACAAGTTATTTTGCCAATAATTCATGGCTTGTAGACAAAGTGTAAAGTGAAATATGGCATCAAATTGTAAATCACGAAAAAAATGAGGAACAATGTGACCTTAATCAAAATATTTAAAATAATCCAATTATAAATGCTATAAAATGCAGAAAAGTAGACTCTGATTTTTTAATACACCTTCATGTTGGAATTTTTGGAGGTCATATTTTTTAAGCAAAAGCCACTTTATATACTCCTTGTGATTTCCTTGCACGTACATAAACTTACATCTTATGCTTGTCCTAACTGTGTGAGTTCTTTGATAAGCCACCCACCTGTAGTGGGTTGGCTGTCATGTCTGGGGTTCCAGTTGAAAGGTGGCTATCAATTGTAGCATTGGTGGCTGGGATCATGCCTTTCCATCTTTACTTGTGGTTGTTGCAATGGAATTTTTCGACCTCCCTGAAAATCTTGCAGCTAACAATTTGTACCAGAGTTTAGGTTGCGATACCATCACATTTTTATATGCTGCCTATATTCTTAGGAATGCATGATAAATTTACAACTCGCACTAGACCCCCTTTTTGCAAACTGCTTGTTAGTTCTCCATTTCAGTCCATCCCAGCCATCTCACAGCCTAGGTCTCAGAGGCTAACTTCCTTTGAGAGGTCGCTGCATATTTTCCTACCTTAAAGACTTTTTTAGCATAGCATTTAGCATAGGCACATGGTGATCTGCCATCTAGATTGTTGAGCCTTGAGTAAGCTTGGAAAGGTGCAAAATCACCTCTGCAAACAGAGCTGTAAGGGCCTCATGTGCAGTCATTGAAAGCGGTTGCCATGAGGCCTAGCAGTTGCTGAAACTGCTTTAAAGGGGATGATTGGCCATCTTTGACTCTTGTGACTGAACTTAGGATCAAATCTACTTGAGCAGGAGACAAGTGTGCCCGCATTATTATCAAATCTCAAACTACACCAAGATAAGTTGTTCTGTGCACTGGAGAAAGCATGCTTTTCTGTGTGTTTAGTCTTGATTTAGAATGATTTAGTATGATTTAGAACAACATCTCAATGTCAAACTACAACCTGCTCTGAATGAGCTAGTATCAACCAATTGTCTATGTAATTGAGTATATGGATGCCCCAGTATAGCAAAGAAACTAGAGCTGCATCCACATCTTTTGGAAAGTTGTGGGGTGAGAGTGCTAGGCCGAAAGAAAGCACCCAATATTGGTAAGCTTTGCCCCTGAAAGCAAACCTCAGAAACTTTATGTGTGGAAGGAAGCGGAATGGGGATGTGAAAATACGGGATGGGATGTGGAATGTGGAAAGACAGTTAGCATCTGGAACTTCAGTCTCACGAGTGAGTGGTTCAAAAGACACAGATCTAAGATGGGACGCATCGTTCTTGGGAATTAAGAAGTTGCGACTGTTATGCCCTGACTCCCTGAGGTGAAGAGGAACTAACTCTAACCCTTGCCTGCTTGTTGTTCCATAACTAGAACCTGAGTGGAACCCACCAATGTGGGGAGAATCCCACTGAAAACTGGTGGTCTGCGACTAAACTGGATTATGTAACCTAGTTCTACTGTATTCAAGACCCATTGAGAAACATGTGGCAGAGTTTTCCAGGCTGCAAGATAGTCTTTAGTCTGTACCAGCAGCACGGAAATGGCCTCTAGTGAATTTTGAGTACATTAATTTTGAGTACATTAATCAGTAATTAGAGGGTAGGGATGGGGCCTTCAATGACAACAAGTTCATATCAGGATGAAGACTTGAGCTTTCAGTGTGTCCTTAAAGCTGACCTTCCATCTATCCTGTGTCGCAATTTGTACAATTGCATGGTATCTCAACCCAAACGAACCCCCTCACAGTTGTGAAGTAAACTCCACGCCTCATTAAAAACTGCTAACTGCTTGTTCCCTGCCTTTGTAAAATTGGAAAGGATTTTCTCTGTCATCACCAATACCATCAACCTCATTCTGGGTGAGCCAGTGCCTCATGGGAAAATCTACCCACTATCGCTTCTGGAGCAGAATGCCATGGAAATGTACATCCAGGAGGCGTTACAACAGGGCTACATCATACCCTCCACGTCCCTTGCTGCTTCAGACTTATTCTTCATGGCCAGGAAGGACGGAGGCTTGTAGCCCTGTGTCGACTACCGAGCATTAAATTAAATCACAGTTAAGTTCAGATACCACCTTTTCCTTATCTATTCCCGGAGCCTGGCCGAACATCGCCATCACATTGTGGAGGTCCTCCAACAACTCAGAAAATACCAGCTCTTTCTCAAGTGCACCTTCCATCAGCCCTCTGTGCAGTTTCTGGGTTACGTCATCAACCACAGTGGTATCGACTTGGACAAGGGGAAGGTGGAAGCTATCACCTCTTGGCCCAAACCAACAACTATCAAAGAACTCCAACACGTTCTGAGTTTCTCAAATTTTACCCTTGATTCATCTCTAATTACAGCACTATCTCCAGCCCCCTTCCTAACCTTCTCTGTGGCAAGCCCAAGTCTCTGTCTGGGACCCCTGAGGCCACAGAAGCCTTCACCACCCTCAAAGCGGCCTTTTCCACTGCTCCACTCCTAGTAGCCTTCCTGTTAGCTCAACTGGTAGAGCATTGTGTTAATTCCGCAAAGGTTGTGGGTTCGATCCCAGGGGAAGCTTTGGATAAAAGCGTCTGCCAAATGAATAAATGTAAATGTAGTACATCCAGTTGGAGAGGTTCTGTTTCAGCATCAGGGGACACCACCCAAGCTCTGTCCATGTGGGGTACTTTCACGGATCGGTCAGGCTCGCCCCCTAATTACTCACAGTGTACACCCTCATCATATAAGATCATCCATATAAGAGCTCCGCTACTCACCTGTGTGGTCAAAATTAAACATTTTTGCAGCCATACTCCACTGCATGCATTGTTCAACTCATTGTTCAGCATTGATAAAGTTTTGAGAATTGTTTCTTGTATACTTTCATCTGCATATGATTGTCAAGATACCATATTTAAATAAATTTGTATCTTTTCTTTAGAGTGCCAGCTTCTACCTGCAAACAACTTTACAACCGAATGCAACATACCAGGAAACTTTATGTGTGGGGATGGTAAATGTATTCCTGGAGGCTGGCAGTGTGATGGATTTCCAGACTGTTTCGACAAGAGTGATGAAAAAAGTTGCCGTAAGTTTCACTCTTTGGCCCAGTAATCCACACAAAACTGGGAAAAGAGTCATGAAATTTCAAGACCAATGTTTTGCAATCTTTTGACATATATACAATTGTTATGTTAACCCTTTGTAAGCAGATGCCTACTCTTTTGGAATAAGATGTTTGAGACAGTTATGGGGGGGATTCTTCAGAATATATTAAAAACTAATTTGAGCTGATTTAAACCATTTAAATAAATGAATGTGCATATTCAAACTGAACAAAATTAAAATTCTGCCATGGAAAAACTTTTACCTGATTACTTTCGTGTCTATGCTTCCAAGTTTGTACAAAACAATTACGACACGCATAATTAGGGGAATGGGATCTCTGACAGTCTCTTGTAAATGACCTGCGACCCATGCAAAAGTTTAGCTTCCATTCCAGGTTGCTAAATTCCAGCAATACAACCCGTTCCCACCAGTCTTTTCTATGGACCTTCATCCATATGCTTCTTTTTTTGGAGGAGGGATGTGTAGTATTGCAATGGTCTGTGGTTGTAATGAACATGAAACATCACGCTGTTTCTTAATTAAAAGCAAGACTGTACAAAAAATAGCTTGCATAAGAAAACATGAAACTTTTTGTTGACAGGAATAAAAGGCGACAAAAAGACATACTAATGTGCGCATGTCACAAAGTCATTACTATTAAAACCACCCGCACATGTAAACACCATATCGGATTAGACAACATCTCATGTAAACAGTGAAAAAATCTTTCAATCGGAATCATTTTAATCAGAATGACAAAAGGCAGCACATGTGGCAAGAAACCAAAACTCTGATGATATGGAAACCATGCTTAACAAAGATTGCCAGTTAAACTTTTTTGTAAAACTTTTGGGTCTGATTTTGTGACAAATGTCAGGCACTGAGGAATGTTACAAACTGAGATGGTGTCAGACACATATGCCAAATGTTATTAATTGCAGCTATAACATCACACAGTGACTTGTCAGGGAACTAAAACTTAGAAAATAACTTGGCTGACGGTAGTTAAGAAAATAATGGGAAGATTATTAAAGAAATCCGTCACATTCCCACTGCTTTTGGGTGATACAGGTTATGGCTGTTATTTTCTTCATTGGCAGCCAGTGTCAGGTCAAACTGGAGGCTGTCTGCCTCAGAAGTGATCCCATCCTGTTAAGCAGGCAGAAATTACTAAAAAAAGGACTAAAAAAGATTTAATGCTGTTAACTGTGACAGGTTCTCTGGTCTAGTTGTCTTGATTTAGACCTGGGGCCTCATTTATAAAACTGCATAGATTCCACTCTAAAAGATTTTGTTTGGCAAAAAGTCAGAATTTTCATATGCAAAACACCATGTGGCACCTTTACGCACTCTTCTTGTTATAAATACGGAGGTACGCTATCTTGCACAGTCTTGCACAGTCCTCCCAAGGTTGTCCCATTTTTGTCGTAATAAGGTCCATGTTAATCACTCAATCAATATTCGAGCCTTTTAAAGTAGCCCTTGATGATCAATGATAAAATGGAAGAATGTGGTAAAAAACATACAAGGCATACCTCTTGCCAAATTTTCCAGCAATGCCAAATCTGCCATGTTGTCATAAAATACACAGGCCATCGGGAACTGGGAAAATGGCAACAAAAAAGTATTTTCTTCAATGGAAGGTAGATACTATTTACACTAAGTGTTAATAGGATTTTCTGCTGTGTATACTACTTGTTGCAAAAAATATTAAGCAGTATACAATAGTAACGTAACAAAGAATCAACCCTTTAGGGATCCATGCCCAGTGTTTATTAATTAACTCAGCATACAACAGGCAAATGTTCAACAACAGCAAACAAGGGCTAAGTAGAAAATCCAAAAGCATAAACCAGCAGTGTGATAAACCAGGCAAGGATCAGGGCAGGTAGCAGACAAATGGGGATAATCCACAGACTGGCAACAGGGTACAAGAGGAAGCAGAGAACAATCGTGAGGTAAACAGCAGTCCAGGTCAAAATCCACATAGCAGTATGCTCAGAATAGTATGCCAGACAAAACTAGACTTCACAAAGTCTGAGAGTTCGTGGCATGCTTTTAGGCAGTCACTGATTACTAAAATGGCTGCCACCTGGAAGGGGCATGGCCCAGGTATGGGGTTGATGGGAAATGCAGTTCTAGTATTCCGGGGATGGTTCCCGCTGACAACCAGTAAAGGGAGCAACAGGAACAGAATTTGAGACAAATAACAATTACGTGTACATTTAATAATTTGAATTCTAATTATTAAATTAATGCCACCCTTTCGGAACAGTATAAGCCCTCCCTACACTTACCCTATTTACACAATAACCAATTTATATTACATATTTTTATTATATTAGATTTTTATTAACTACTTTTAACTTAAGTTCCGTTTGTGTTTTGGTTATAGATGTTACACTGACTGAAAACTGGGAACTTTTTTACGCATTAGTTTTCTAATAAATGCAATGGAATTTTATAAATCTACTTTTGCACAACCACAAATTTCACCCTGCTTCATGCAAATGTTTCTTGTGTAAAAGGTTGTATAAATGAGGCCCCAGATCTGGCTAACTACAGTAGTCCTAGGATCTTAGGAAACAGACAGATCAAAGTACATTAGATGATACAGGAAATGTTCCCATTTCTGGTTGGTTATTGCAGCCCTAACAGCCCTTAAGAAATTTTAAAAATATGATTCTGTCTTGTGTATGCTGGATTGAATTTAGATTTAAACTGACAGTGTGTGTCTCATGGACAATGCTAGGAAGACAAAGTTTAGGCATAAAATTTTCTATTTTCATATTTCAAGTATTTTTGATATTCTGGGTATTAACAACTGGCAGGAATTCTGAGGTTCCATTGAACGTAAAGAACTATATTGCATGAAAAGCTAAACCATTTACGGCTGTTACATTATGAATGAAGAGGCAATGAGTCCAGGGTGGAAATAAGGAGGTTTTGGTTATTGACAATCACAGTTTCAAGTGTCAGATTAGAAGGAGGACAAGAACACAGAAACCACAACTACATATCTCTCTCTCCTGCTTAAGCATCTAGCATACATTCTTGGGTGCACCATGTACTTATTATTTTTAACAGAACCATAGAAGGTAGTTCGGCCTTGCATAAAGCTTTGATTATATGTTAGACAGCATGAAAATAATGAAAAGTTATGCTCCCACAGGGCTTTACAGGTAATCAGCAATATTTTAAAATGTATGCACAAAATACTTTCATCATTTTTGGTTCTCACAAGGACTCTAGCTGCATTTTTTAAAATATGTCAGATCAGAAAAATTTGTTTGTTTTGATAAGTGATTATGAAGAACGTACATTTTTTTGTCGCTGTTTATCATTCTCTTCCCTCCTCACAGAGAAGGCAAAGTCAAAGTGTGCTTCCACATTCTTTGCTTGTGCAAATGGGCTCCACTGCATTATTGGCCGTTTCCAGTGTAATGGCTTTAGAGACTGCCCTGACGGCAGCGATGAAGACAACTGCAGTGAGTATCTGATGCCTAATAGCAACTGTCGTTCCTAATATTTAAAGTAAAATGTTTTATGTTGTCCACCAAAGGTGGTAAGAAAACAGACCCTCAATGTCTTCTATCCTAATAGTAGATAGGTGGGGGAATAGTGCACAATATCACCTGTGCAAAAGTACAAATACCCTGCTGTTGCTTATTTACCCTGTAGTACATGGGTGGCAACCGGTTCATGTGCAGATTGTAAAACCAAAACCTAATTGTTAGGTGTAGCCTACATATCATTAAGGGTACGACAGCTCTTCATATGTCTATTAATGAGATGCTCCTTGCCAGAGCCCATGAGTATGCAGCTCTTACTGCTGAGTACTCCCTGTTTCTCAGTGGACCTTTCCTGTCTGGTGGAGCTAATTAATGTAATTATGAAAGCTGTCCAGCTTGAGCTCAAAAGGGAATTATAAATACAATTAAATGTTATCAATTACACTAATTCTGTAGGATGTATATAGGTTTAACCTGATCAATGCCACTTCAGAGCATGTACCAAGATTGACAAGTTCAAGTGACATTCGTTTGTGAGCATTTAAACGTAGGAAGAATCCCCAGTAAATACAAAATAGTTTATTAACTCACTATATCACTATATATGTGATATATACTCACTATATCACTTATACTCACTATTACAACTCACTATAGACAAACAATACAATAAACATGACAATTACCATAAATAAAGAAAAGCAGGAAAAATTGAGGAAGTAAAAGAATGGCAGTATCAAAAATCAACAACACATCTGCATGAACCATCAAACTATTGGTAATTCACCTTAATTAAAAGGGGTCCTAGCTTAGGCATCAAACAGATAGATGAACGGGTAGATGAACGGGATAGATTTTGGGCCAATCTTCCTATCCAAGTCATATCTGAGGTTACAATCCAGATAGTTTCTGACCCTGATGTGGCCTCACGACTACACACAACATCTGTGCACATTCTTCTAGGAATAGTCTCCTTTTGGGTGCCAGTGGGTGCCCTTTAAACAGACATTTGAAGAGCTACAGGCTGGGTCACACCCAATACATGTGTGGTTATAACCTCTGAGTGGAGTCATTCTCTTTCACTGTGCTGTCTACCTGACAAGCACCTTTACCCTTAGAGTGTTCATAACTCCAGCAAGTTCCCTTATGGTGAACTCTGGACATTTTGGTTTTTTTATTATTTTGCCTGCAGTCTATTGGAGGGACTCAGCATTAGATCTGCCATGTGGTTAGCCTGTTGTCAGGCTGTCTTTGGTAACTGCACATCTTATTTATCTATTGATCTTAACGCCAAACTCTGATTTGTTTTACTTTCAGAACACACAATTATTTTACATATTCTTAAGTACCCCCAGGTGTGGTGAGAAACAACTGAGGATAAGGTATAATTTAAGTGAAAAAAGTGAAATTTTTGGTCAGTTATGAGTGTGACCTCTGCATTTAACCCATTCTTTTTGAGGAATTAACACACACTACAAGTTACACACACAGAGCAGTGGGCAGCTATCACTGGGTGGAAGCAGTCCGGGGTTTGGTTGCTCAACGGCACGTCAGTTGCTATCTGCTGGAACTGGAAATGAAACAGCTGGAATCGAACCAGCAACCTATTGATTACAGGCCTGACTCCTTAACCAATAGACCACAACTAGTAGAAATGGTTGTAAAAAAAGATTTTTAAATAAATGTTATTGTAAATGTTATAGTAATTGCCTGGCTGGTAAAAGTAAAAAAAGGCTGTTTTTAGGACTAACATGTTTAACAGTTTAGCGTCCATTATTTAAAAAGTATTAAGTATTCTGATCCATGTAAGAAAATGAGATAATCCCTTACAAGCTGTCTTTCTTTTTGCTTACCACCCTCATTAGCTGCTAATCCTATGGTGTGTTCATCTGCACGGTTCCACTGTGATAATGGACGATGTGTAGATCGCAGTTTTCTGTGCAATGGTCAGGATAACTGTCAGGATAATAGTGATGAAGAGAACTGTCTTACAACAGCAGGTACATTTGCATCTTAATTTGTTTACATATTTTGTAATGTGCAATTACAATATAATCATCTCTTTGGTTTTTAAAAAAGACAGCCTTAGCCCCGATTCACTTTCATTGTATTTTAACGTTTTTGTTTCATGTGAAAGAAAATTTCATACAGGTTTTTTACGACTTGCAAAAGACTAAATGCTGACAACATTTTCATTTTTGGTTGAACTATACCTTTAGGTATGTGTATAAGGAAATGTGTGGAAGCTAGACACTTTCTTTCTTGATACTTTATTTTCTTGAACTGCAGAAAAAACAGTAAGTACAACCAACATCTAATACAGAGACTACTGTATTCTAGTAGTTTATTCAAATCAATTATATTTTTATAGTGCTTTTCCCAAAGTGCATTGTTGCAAAGATGGTTTACAGTGATAAATAAATATAAACATGTGAAAGCAAAAAGCATGCATGTGCAAAATGATGCTATTCAACACAATCCATCATGGAACAGAGATGTTATTGCAGTGTACCACTAACAAAGTATATTTAGAAGTAAGGACTAACACATGATTTTCATAGAGCGAGCTGAAACCAATCAGGGATGATAAAACCATACAATGCTAGAAGAGCTGTAGCTCAGTTGGTAGAGCATAGATTGCTCATTCTGGTAGAGCTGGTTGTGGGTTTAATCTCCAGGGAGATACATTGTTGTATTGGATAAATGTTGGTATTGGATAATAAATTTGAATTTGACTTGGTTAAAGCTTCTGCCAAACGCATAATTGCAGTGAGTTATGAGCAGTGTATGTGGTCTGGGGAGTCCCCTCTGTTACATATCAAGGACACTCCAACCGGTGATTGTGACTAGTGGAGTCTCTTTAGTAAAAAAAAATTTGGCCCTGTTTTTAATATATTTGTAACATATAACAACAGTTTTATTTTTAATATATATATATATAGTAGTTTGTCCAGACAGCTTAGAGACAATGGTTGTAGAAAAGAAACTGTTCCATTGTGTCAATATAAATCCTTATACCTGGGCTGTTTAAAATAAGAAAAGGGTCAAACACACACATTTTGGAAACTCTCAAATGACAGATATAATGTACAGTAATTTTTCTTTAGTGTTGTAAAATGATGAACACAATAATAATTGTCTCAGGTTATGTATGTAACGAGACATGGTGTTCCTTACACATGACACTATGGGGAATGCACTTCACTTTGTTACACTTTGTGCGTACCACAAAGCCTTTAAAAGGCACCTGCAAAATATGTCATCATATTCGAGATGCTTCATCCTGGGAGAAGGCTCTAATGCCCAAAGGTAGATAAATCACAGGCCTCATAAGCCAGGGAAATAGCATCTGTGGTCCAGTGAGGTGACTGCATTACCTTGGTTGCACTCACCAAAATAGACTAAGAGCAAAGGGGTTCTTAGGCCACTGGCCACTAGGTCCTCAAAGCTCTAACTGGACGCAATAAGGGAAGTCTCCAGAAACTGAAATGGCAACCCAGTACCACTAAGTGACCAGACGCAGCAGGCACATTGCAAAATGGCCAGGGACAAAGTAGGCAAATCAGCAGGTTGTACTGATAGAGCCTGTAGATCCTCTACGCCTTAGGTGATATATCAGCTAAAAGTAGATCCACCATAGTCAGTCAGAAAAAAAATCGAAAACTTACTCAAGGGGCTCAAAGGGAGCTGCAGATAAACTTCTTAAAACAATAGTACGGTCCAAAGAGGGATCCATGTGTAAGAGAAATGCCCCAGCTATCTGGCACCACACAGAAAGACTTGACAATGAAGCAACATGGACAGGTTTTCTTTCTTTTCTTTTTTGAATTTTTTTGCCTCTTTCTAAATACTAGCTGCTTCCTAGCACTAATATCTTCTTTTGTCTCTTACTCTTAGACCTGACTTTCTTGCACAAACAAAATGTCTAAAGACAAGAATCTGATGACATTTGCAGGCACCTTTTAAAGGCTTTTATGGCACTCAACACTACGTCACATGATTTGTGGCCTAATTTGGCCTGATTTTACACGTTCAGACTCAGGCGCATCTTGAAGCATGTTCCCCATAGCGCATACCTGGGCAGCATTGAGTAATTGTGAATTATTGTAGGCTTACCATAATTATTATTTTGGGTCATTTAGTGCTGAAAACATGCTAAAATGAAATTTCTGCATGTTTGTAAGCATACATAGAAATTCCATTTAAACATTATTCTAAGTATTTTATTTAGTTTTATTTTCATTTGGATTTTTTCATGTAGTTACCAGCATACATACATACTTTAACTTCACTGTGTATGTGTAGGCTTGTGCATGTTTGTTTACATGTATGTGCTGTCCGGCTTACATGGGTATTTTCCAAAATACTGTTAGTACAGATATCTTTATTTCCATTTTTCTCCCAGAATCCCCAGGACAGGACTTTGTGACACTGGACTATCGATTGCGCTATTATCCCAGTATCACTTATGCTGTTATTGGCAGTGCCATCATCTTTGTTCTTGTAGTGGCATTGTTAGTCCTTGTCCTGCACCATCAGAGAAAGCGAAGTGTCTTGCTGCCTCAGGGTGTCCATCGTGGTGCCTGTCAACAACCACTCCTGATGTCTCAGCTTGTAATAGTGGACAGAGGACATTCAAGAAGCAATAGCCTCCCACCCCAGTCTTCATCACCATCGGATCCATTCAGCTCAGTTCACACCCTTCAATTGTTCTCTTGTTCACAGTACTCTACAACTGGCTTGATAGACTTGCCACCTACATACTCACAGGCCGTACTGGATGCTGGGTATGCTTACATTTGCTATGGCTAAAATTATATGAAAAGCTTCATTTAGAATATGCAAAAATCAAACAAACTGTGAGTTAGAAACCAATTCCCTTTCAAAATGTACCTGCACTGCCAGGAACACCTTCAGGATGACTGATGTCTGAAGCATGTGTCCAATCACAACAATCCTGTTGGTCCATGATAATGTAATGAGCATAAGGGGGTGCCACAGATTGGAGCAAGGAGATTTATTCTCAGATTTATTCTCTATTTAGGATTATTAGGGCCTAAACACTGAAAGTTTGAAGACAGTAAAGGTTGGCACATGGGTGAGGTAGGTGGAGTTCTGTAGCACCCTCTGGCATGGGGAACATAAATAGGGTAATCCACTGCGTCTCAACCTTCAGACAAAGAAGTTGACTATTTGCTTGACAAACACTTTTTATATGCTTGCACTTGTAGCTCATCACACTTTATTAGGCCAACAAGATTGTCATAATTGTACACATATTTCAGACACCAATTATACTAGAGATGTCCCCCATTGCATCTAGCCAGATGCAGTGTCTTGTTCCCTATTTTCAGGTAAGGTTACAACCACAACCCAAAGACATTTTCTGTTTACATACCTGTTGAAAGCTGGTTTGTTAGTCTCCCAAGTCCAGCTGGTTTGAGACAGGTTTTGAGGACCTTTACAGATTGATAAGCTGGGACCCTTTCACTTCCACTTAAACCAGCTCAGGAGACCAGCTTAAACCAAAAGAAATGGTTTAATAATTTAGGGTTAAATTAATTTAAGCCTAAATTAATTTTTAAAAAATTATTAATTAATTTTTGTTATTATAATGATATGGTAATCTTGTTTATTTTTGCAGCCGGCCACCATGGTTTGATCTCCCACCCCCTCCTTACCCTCCAGAGGCTGAAACTGAGTCTGAGAGGGAACCACCTATTTATGAAGATTCAGTCGAATCTACAGTATCAGCCCAGACCTGGACAAATAGTCCAAGCACTCTACAGACTGCTTTGAAAGAAAGGCCTTAAAAATGAAGTTTTCCTAATTCAGGATTCACATGTACATGACACATTAGTGGCTTTATTTGGTGGCGAATACACTTTCTGTTCTTTCTGTTGAAGAATTATAACAAATGTCTTTACACAGACACCTTCACTTAACACAGACAAAATCACAGCATGCAATGTGGACACAGATCTTTCACCATGGCAACAACCTTAATGAAATAGTTAAAAATGAATGCTCGTCATCATTTACTCAGCCTTGTCTTTCCAAGCCTGTATGAGTTTTTTTTCCTCTGTGGTACCATATAAGCATATAATAAACAATTTAATTGCTGTAAATTAAATTACTGTAATTACTTTTACAATGATTGCAGTCTTAAAGGTCCCAGAAACCTATCTCTGCTGTGGTCACCATTCTCCCAGCATAGTCCAACTGAAATGAACTACTTCCATGGGGATCCTCACAGTGGTTCTCCATTTGCATTTTGTGTTTGCTTGGTACACTGTAAAAAATCAAACTTGGGGAAATAGTTGCCTTATGCAATCTTGCATAATTACAGAGCCCTGGAGGGGACATAAAAAATAAAAGGACATGAAAAAAAGTAGAAAAAAATATGTTCTTTTTGCGATGGTTTTGCGAGATCTTGCGTCACTAAAGACAAGGACATAGGCTTAGCCACCTACGGCACTGGAGCCATTGTTTAATGAGGCTTAACTGAATACTTAAGGCAACACTACATAGAAAGATGCTGCTACGTAGAAAGTATTGCGAGGTCGTGCAATACTTTTACAAGAGCTTGTAATCCTTTTGCGAGATCTCGCAAAACCATCACAAAAAGTACATTTTTTCCTACCTGATTTTTTTTCTACTTCTTTTTTTTTCATGTCCTTTTTTAATGTCCATGCTCTGTTCTGGCCAACGGTTGTGGTAAGTTTCACACAAACAACATTTATCATGTTCAATTGTAGGGCAGAGAACTTTAGTTGTGCTGACTGATACTTTTGTAATAACCTTTAGTATCTCTGTATTTAGAACAAGACTGCCATGTTTAAATAGAACGCGTTTAACTGTTAACGAACATAGTTTTCGTTACCCTAAAGGGGACAGAAGTCAATGAGGGGCAGGTAAAATTTTGCTGCAAGGCACCAGTAATCGACGATGCTTGCTAATAATATAATACTTTTGCCATAGTCGCGTTAAAGTATGTTGTGTTTGCGTATCACTTTTGTGGTATCACACGTTTGTTTTAGCTAATAAGCGTGAGCTTAGAATCAGGTGAACTTATCTGTTATGAATGATATTACATGCTAACGATCTCCCAACCATTTGGCTCCTATCAAGTGTGCTCGCCAGTTTGTCGGGTTCAGAATTTTGGTTAAATGTGACCTAGAGTGGTTGAGCAGAGTATAGATTCTTGTTCTGTGATATAGAGAGAATAGCACTTTGGTTAAGTCTGTAATGGCCCAGAAGCTGTCTAAAAACCTCTTTATAAAAAACGATTTTATGGCGGGGCTATTAAATGGGTGAATTTGAGCGTTCTGCGCAAATTCTGCCCCGCTGGAGGGGCTTTGACCACCTTATAATGATATGCGGAGCGCTGCACGGTGATTGGCTTTACTGCACGCTTTACTGTCACATGTAAGAATAATTGTGACGTCATCATCTGGCTACTGAACACATGCAGAACCATTTACTGACCCGAACACACGGACCGACAGCTATGACGCAGATTCAGTCTTATATGTTTGAGCCGAACCAGAGGAGGACGCTGAATTAGAGAAAGAACTTGTTCAGCAAAGGCAGGATTTAAACGTTTCTCAATGGTAAGTTATTTGTAATGTTTGTTTGAACGCTTTCAGCGTCACGTGCCACAAAGTTCTCCTGTCATAATAAAGTTATAGCCACTACATCCATTTGGACATAATCCTTTACATCATCATGAATCAAGACTTTACACTAACTATAGTTTAATGTAAATACTGTTTATGAACGGAGGCTTCAGGTTTGGGTGTTAAT
>JBAJNP010004302.1:0-34262 GCA_036877545.1 Yasuhikotakia modesta | reverse complement strand
TTTTGTTTTTGAATGTCAGAAATGTATATTTGTGAATGTTGAGATGTTATATTGGTTTCACTGGTGAAAATGAATAATTGAAATGGGTATATATTTATTTTTTAAGTTGCCTAATTATGCACAGTAATAGTCACCTGCACACACAGATATCCTCCTAAAATAGCTAAAACTAAAAAGTACTTCCAAAAATATTCAGCTTTGATATTAATGAGTTTTTGGATTCATTGAGAACATGGTTGTTGTTCAATAATAAAATTAATCTTTAAAAATACAACTTGCCTAATAATTCTGCACTCCCTGTATATTACACATGATAACAGTGATTAAAAAAGAGTGTGAAATAAAATAAATGGACATTTTAGATATTTCCTGACCACATACACACACGCACACAGTTCCAGGCTAATGCACATGGTTTGCATTTTGAGCCTTGCATGGATCGACATGTGAAGTTAACAAGAATGATGTGAGTTACAGTGATGCACAGACTTGTTGTAGTGAAGGACAGGTTTAATGCAGTGCAAATGGGGAGTACTGGTTTGGCCAGTTTGAGTGATCATACAGTTAAATAACTTAGTGATGTGAGTTTGTGTGTGTCATTCCAGTGGATTATTCTATTGACACAGTCAAAGGATCAGGCAGAACATATCACACATAAACAAGCGAATTATGTGGGTATAAGTGTTATATAAGTCTTAATCAGAAACATGTAATCATCTGCAGTTCTGTGAAGCTTTTGAGAAAATCATGGGTGTCTTTGTATGTGTTAAGACATTTCTAGAAATAACTTAATAGTTTTTTTTTATAATAAATGTACAGTTTTGCATTACCAGATATTCCACTGGAATATGTGGTCAAAACTCCACTCCTTTTCCAGTTTCCCTTGGCATTGAGTCTTTGTCTGGACCGGTTTGGCTGGCTGTTTCGATACTGATGTTGGCATGTTGTGTATTAAAGCTCTGTGAGGGCTGTTGTTGTGAGCGCAGTGCTATTTGATGGTCTCATTACTCTAGCTGAAACTGTAAAACGGTTTATTCAAGATTAAACCTCACTGAAGTCCCTCGTCTGAGACGGTACAGGTCCCAGATTTATTTTATTTTCAGTCACCTGCTCCCAGATTCCTTCTGCGTCTGGCAGGTTCAGTGGTCTTCTGAGCTCCTGCTGTTGCACTTTGGCAGGATCTTTTCCACTCGTTTAAAATTAAAGCTGAAGAATCCGCAGCTGCACAAACACATTGTGGAGCGAAGCACATGGTGTCAGAGTGCTTTGAAGTTCTGTCTGCTCTGCAGCTTCTGGTTCCATCCGATCCGGCCTAGCCAAGTGTGCATACCTGCCCTGACAGACTGTGTCGTATTAATGAAGAGGAAAAAAGTCATTGTCTTTGTGTCTTGTGGGAAGTTTTCCTGAAGAAACTTAAGAATATCAGATTTCACTTGATTACAGTTTCTAATCTGTCTAATAGATGTCTTCTGTAATAATCAAAACTGTTTATTAAACAGTTTAGTCAGATGCTGTTTTTAGAAACTTTTTAGAAATGTTAAAAGAACAACTCACAACTTCACAAATTCGACATCCTTAGAGGCCTGGAGTTTTTCAGAGAGATCATTATATTGTAATTTAGTATGTATATTAAAGCAGACAAGTCAAAATAAATGTTGTCATTGGCTCCAGAGATGCAGCAGTCAGAGAAGGCTTTGGACATGTGACAAAACTCTGGTCCAGTTATTGGAGGTATCATTTTCCTTTAAAACTTTGAAACACTGCAGCCAACACACACACAAAAAGATGGCATCGGCATTGGACACCTATGAGAGAGTGGAAAGCACGCTGGTACAACTGTGGCCTGATTATCTTACTACTGGCTTCGCCCTGGTGCCAACAGTCATTGCTGTGAAATACTGAAACTGACAGAAAGATTAAGAGTTTACAAAGAATGATACACAGAGTGCCAGGGTGTTGTGCAGTTGTTACAGCATGTTCAATGGTTGTTTATGTGTAGCAATTAGTGTGATCTAGGTAGTTTCTTCAGTTTCTAGGGTGTTTTTTGCCGCCAAATAAAAGTGATTACATAAAGTATTCACCACACAATTTTATTTCAGTCATGTGGATTAGAGAAATAATAATGTTTACATTTGATATGTGATTTATTAAATTTTTTTTAGAGAATCAAGGCAGTCAAGGAGAGGCCAGTCAAAATATCTTTCTTCTGACAGCTGCAGTGCAATGATTTAATTACTTTTAAATTACTTTAAAATGACATACACGCGCAGTGTGTAAACACCATTTAAATGTGGAATATTTAAGCTCTGACAATCTTCACTCAGCCCTCTGCTCACAATAAGAAGGGTGAAAGATCGTCTTAGCTAGAGTGTGAAAAAGGAAATGTCTCCTCTTTCACCCTGTAAGAAAGAGTGAGAAAACAAGGGATCAAAATGAAGTTATAGATAAAGTCTGAAAAATTTTAGCAGTTCTATGTGTTCTGTCACATGGAAGTTTTCCTGAGGAAACTTAAGAATATCAGATCTGGATGTCGAATATCATGGAAATGATATTGTTTGGTGGGGCTTTTCTGTGGAAAATTGCAGTGGGATAAAATGCAACTAAATAAAGATAAGTTTGCATATTTTGGGCAGTGTCAATTCAGGTGATTTGACAACGATAAGGCAAGCTCAAGTTATATTTGGCATTAAAGATTTGGGGCATATAACTTCTGGGCATAAATTGATTCACTAATTCATGTCTTTTAACTAATTCAGGCTTTTAAGTAATCACTTAGCAACCACCCAGGAATGTCATCAAAAACACATAGCATTACAATGGCAACCACCCACAAAACCTTCATCACGACGGCTCGTTTGCACTTAAGATAATGTGGTTTCTTAGGAAAATGTAAAAATCAGATTTATTTATATGGTATTTTTGGCCAATCACAATTTGGCATCACATCAACAATAACGTTTTTAACATTTTAATGAAAACCAGAATGGTGACTTACAGGGAATTCTCTCAACACCAGTTATTTCTCCTGCTAGCAGGAAAGTGGATAATGGAATATAAGACAGCCCTGGCTTGTCCTTGCATGTTGGTATTAATTAAGAGTCGTTGTTTAAACAAGGTGTAGGTAATCGCTTTTGTCAGAGGCACTTTGACATGGTTCAAACTTTTTTTTAGTTTATGTAATTGGATAAGTGAGCTAGTGAGCAATGTATGTTGTGTGTGCATTTGTTTTATGGTAGTCACACATTTACTCCACAGTTTATCACTAGTTGTTGTTTTGTAAAGGTGCTGATGTACAGTATTAACAAATACTTGTCTGTGAGATCATCAATACTGTGGATGTTAAGTTGTACTAAGACTGTTGGGTCAGTTTTGTACCTGAAATTAAAGGTGAAGTCATTTCTTGCAACTGTTTTCAAAGAGGTTTCCTGAACACTCCCCATCTCCTGTCACTGGTTGAACAAAGCTGACAGTCTCTCCCAAACCTTGTGTGATTATAATATTGCTGTGTCAGGCTGGCTTATCAGCCTTCAAATAGATTATTAAGTCATCTTTGCTGGAATAGGAAAGTATTTTAACATTAATTAAAAAAAGTTGTTGGTACTTATTGAAAAGCACTAATTTGACCTTCCCTGATGCTTTTGAAGGCTGAATAAATCCATCTAATGTGTTGGATAAATGTTTTAAGGGAACTGCTTGCAAAAGGGCACAGTGGGATAACCTTTCTTTATTTCAATAGTCTATCCTTTTGTGATGTGTGGGGCATTCTGGGAGGCCAAAGGGATTCTTTATTTCATTTTCATTATTTTTTTTCTTTATGAAATCCACACTACTTTGTCATGCAAAGGCTCTTTTCTTTAGTGGGGGTGAGACCAGCCCCAAGGGAAGGAACAAATTCACCCACTCCTAATAATCAATCTTGATTGACAGGCCCTTTGAGCAGTAAAGCTTAGCCATTCGCTGCAAGCTGTCTGGTGGGCATGACCTCTTAACACCCAGGCCACCTGGCTGCCCTGACCCCTCACACTCACACACGGACCCCTGGACACCCCAACACAAACACCACTGCTGCTTTCTCTGTTTATTCTGCTTTGTTCCTAAATCTATTTGCTTATGTAAGTGTGAATATGTTTTCCAGTGGATGAATAAACAGAAAACACAGTATTCATTTTCTAATAACATACACTAATAAATTGTTCTCAACAAGAGACTTAAAACAAACAATAGTAAAATATTATAAACAATTATTTTTTGCTATATAGAATATTTTAAGAATATTTTATTTTAATAAGATTTGTCAGTCATGTTAGCTTGCTGTAACTAACAGACAGGTCAGACTTCACTGCACCAGGTGACAATTCTCCCTGCCCCTTTTTTCCAAGGCCCTCTACCTGCATGTATTCCCAAGTAATATAATGTGGCTCACAGCATTCTATGAATTTGGTACTTCCTGTAACTGGCTCCTTACTCGAACATTTTAATAGATGAACGAAAAAGCCACAATACCGTAGAAGCAGATCTTATTTTCTATCGGGCTAAATTTGGGTTATGTCAGAAAGAATAAAGCCATCTCATTGGTTTGGGATAATTAAATGGCCACAGGAGCAATATGATCCACGCAGCTGCTCCTGCGTGTCCTCACTCACCAATGTGAGTCTTTGTATGTTTTCTTTGTCCAGTTGTCCATTAATTTAATAATATGTGAAAGGAATACCTTAAGACATATATATGTATTATGTATTACGTACATACGTATTATGGCAAATGTTGCTCATTCTTGGGCTTCAGGATTTGAACATGCACCTAACCCAAACTAACTCATTCCACATTTTGCCCTGGCTAACACCCATAATGTTTTAGCACCACTTCCTCAGAAAACAGGAGAGAAGATATTATTTTCTCTCTTAAGGAGATTAAGAAATATTGCAAGCCAAATTCAGACCTGTGTTGCCTAAACAAGCACCAAAAATCTGTGTTTTTAGAACATGTGCCCAAACTGCTAAGCAGTTGACAATGGCTTAGATGTGTATTCACCTCATATTGTTTATATTAAAAACGACTGTTGCCCATTTGCCGATGATTTTAGTGAGCATGTGGGCATGTGGGTGTGTGTGGCTGACATATGTTTACCTCGAACCCCCTTGCTCTTAATTAATGCTAGCCCATATGTATCCAGGGTAGATAATGGAAGCTTCTAGTGTGTGTGTGTGTGTGTGTTAGTCAGGAAATGCTGCACATCTGTGCATTTGCAACACAGAGGAACTCTATCTGGCAGGTTGGCCAATCTGACCCATACAGGGACAACGAGGTGGGAGAGAATTTAATTACTTCACTTATAAGAAGAGAATGGAGCATGTAGGTGTTGGTAATGGAGTGTGTGCATGCATGCTGTGGATTCAATAACTGTACTCTAAAAGGTTAAATAAAGGGAACAAGGTCAGTTGTCATCAGCCCTCAATGACTGGTATCTTTTAAAAGTCATCATAACAGCCGTTGAACTCACCGTGGGGTACATGGATTGTTCACTGATACCAGATCTCTGACAGATTTCTGAAGATAGCTGTAACACATTTTAGCCCCAGCACATTAAAAAAGACTCATTTGCATTTATAAACGGGTCATGGAGTGAAGACAATCCTGAGGTAATTATTGGTAGGGCTAATCGAGTACAGTAATTAGCATGTCAGTGAGGTAAAATTTGTGCATAGTATCTGTCCTGTTTTTATTGCAGGATAATAACTGTTCATTTTCTGGTATACACACTGCCCATGCAAACTGTGCCATGTTGTGTTTACAAGAGTTTTTTTGACACTTTCTGTTTTGGTTCATTTTGTTAACCACAATTTTTGTGACCCTTAAAAAACCTGTGCTGGTACTAATTAAATAAAACCAGCCAATCAGATGGCACTTTTAAATGTTGTAGATGTTCTTGTCCTTTGTGAACAATTTGCATGAAACGGTCCATATGTCTGTAAGACCAAGGATTCCTAAAGGTTAGCAAACATGCTGAGTGACAACCAGATATGCGTTTAAAGCTCCAGACACTTCATCTCAACTGAATATCATCAAATGTTTGTTTGAAGGTAAGAAATTGTTTCATTGTTTGATCTTGTATAAGTGCAGCGTATTAAGTACATCATTTGGAACCCAGTTTGCGTTTCATTTACAGTCTCCTGTATGATTGCCATGTCTCTTCTAGCTAAAATAGTTTTCTCCATAAACAGACGGGGACTGGTAATGTCCCCACGTGCCTGCCGAGCACTGACGCCGTGCTGAGACACCCTCTTCTTTGTCCTGTGATTGACACGTGTGATGCGGCTTGCCGGGCGGGTAGGTAATGAAGCAGGGAAACACTCCTGAAGGGAGAGCTTGTTACTCCCTGACAGCTAAAGAACCACTCGGTCTG
The DNA here is from genome assembly GCA_036877545.1 of Yasuhikotakia modesta. Classification (NCBI taxonomy): domain Eukaryota; kingdom Metazoa; phylum Chordata; class Actinopteri; order Cypriniformes; family Botiidae; genus Yasuhikotakia; species Yasuhikotakia modesta. The sequence goes on along the minus strand of JBAJNP010004302.1, from coordinate 27,859 downwards.
CCAAGGTGTCCAAATAACAGAGCTGATGTATATTTATTGAGCTTGTTAGGGGTGGAGTGAGAGAGACAATGGAAGAGCGAGAGCGGAAGTATCTGTTCAGAGAGAGGAATTGGAGGTAGGCATAATGTTTTACTAGGATTGGATTGGACGTCATAATGCATATTTAATGTTTATGATTGAGCAAATAGTGGTGCTGTTTCCGACCCCATTTGTGAATCAATTTTTTTTATTCTTGTGCACAAATTCACCTGTTTATTTCTCAACATTCATGCCGCAATGCTCCATAATGTAAAACTGAAGTTTACCGTATTGACTCTATAACATTCTAATAAATGTATAAATAACCAAAAATAAATAAAATTATATAAAATGTAACTGCCTCTGACAATTTTCAAGGTCATGTGGGTGTGGAAAATCAATATTACCAGATAATATCATACCATAATTAATAGCATAAATTTTAAAAATCTAATCAAATCCTAAAGCAGGGTTTAGCCTTAAGGTCTTTTTAAGGTGTAAGTTACGGATTTCAGTTCCTCAGCAGTAAGGTCAGATGGTTTGTGTCTCATAACATGTCTCTCAGCATTCAGCACCCAGCTGTCTAGTTTGTCTCCCAGTGAGGAGTGAGGCCTGGCATAAACACTGATTGCAAGATGGTGCCAACCTTACAGGACGCAAGCTTTGTTTGGGCTGGTGTGATAGAGCCCTCAACGAACAGCATCATGTTTTAGCTAGCTGTTTCCCTGCTGCAGGAAAATTTTACAGCAGCATTTTTACAGCAGTGAGGTGAGAGTCTAATTCTCCAACACCATGTCACAATCAAAAGTCTCTTCGCCTTACAAAGGGCTCATTTTGTCCTCTGGTAGTTTGTCTTCTTTTCACTAAAATATGTTGTTTTTCTTCTTTCAACAGCAGATATAACATAATTCAAATGAAACTTCCTCACTCTCAGCTTTTAGTTTTGTTTAATGTGGGATTTCTGTCTGTTTGTCAGATGAATTTGTTTATTCTCTCTTGCTAAATGCTAAGTTATGACTTCAGATATGGCAGCTGGCACTTTTTGACCCTGGACCAAATTGAACTTCTATGCAGATGCTAATGCTTTGTAGCATTGTTTTCCTGAACTTGTTCATTTTAGTTTAATGAAATTTCTTGATTGCATTCAAAATACAGAAATATGTAGGAGAGAGAGATTAGGATGGGATGCTGATTTGTGCATTATCTCTATGGCTTAGCTCAGACATGAGAAGGATGTGTGCCTTGTGTGTTTAGCATGCTTGCCAAAGTATGTGACCTTTAAACTTGTTGTATATCCTGACTGGACCCAGGCAGTGTCTCCGTTCAGACCTGTGTTGTTGTATCCACTGCTTCCTCTGTTTCTCTTTCTTTTATTTAAGTCAGGGAAGTTGTGTTCCTGAGAGCCTGTATAAAAGCTGCACTGACTACAGTTACAGGAATTTAGAGAAAGTTGTTGACTTGTGTAGTCTTAGATCTTGATGACACGCTAATTTACGACAAGATTTTTTTTACAGCTGTAGTTCATTTTGGGCACACTCTGGTATTTTAACATGAAATGTTTGAAAATATCATTGCTGGTTATTTGTAGCTGTTTGAGTGTTTTATTTATAATTGCGGTTTATAAGCTGAAAGGTCTATTTTTTTTGTTATGAATGTCTAAATGGGAGTGAGATGTTTTAGAAAAAATTTATTTTTTTTCCAGCTCTGTCTGTGTAAACATTGCTCAGCATTAGTGGAAACCTGCTTTACTATTCTCTTACGTGTATACACACACACACACACACACACACACACACACACAAACAAACACACAGCTCTTGGCCTTCCTCCAGTTGGCAACCACTAGTACTGAGGTAACAAGCTAACCTTGGTCAATTACACTAGAGTCACAGAGAGCAAATGTGAGGCAGGGTTGTAGAGATTGAGGGAAGTAGAGGTCAGGGCCACGGAGACGCACATGTAAGACACATGCAGCTTTCAGCAGGGCACTGGCTGCTCAATTACCTTTCCAGGAGAAAAGTCATTTAAAATGAGAAGGAAGTTGAATATTTAATTATTCAACCCCAGTGCTCCTTTCCTGCTCTTTCAATATCAGTGTTTTCCAGTGATGGATGTAGATTTAAAAAAGTGAAAGCAACAGTACTAAGGACTGAGAGATGTATCAAATATTCACAATAATTGAATATTCTTTTCTATTATTGTATTTTGTCAAATAAAATAAACCAATGTTTAGAAAGACCGGCCAAATGTCCTTGTTGCCAAAAGTTGCTTGTTTAGAACAGCTTGTTTTGTTAGATCACTTTAATGATTAGTTTGCCTCAGTCGAAACTGTTCAAAGAAGTCTGAAGCTGAAATGTTTTTTTTAATTAAACAAAAATTGCACAGTCCTATTTCAGTCAGCAAAATGACAGACTGTTAATCCAATTCTCTACATGCAGTCCAGTCTAACTTTAATAAAAGTTAGGTAAATATATAATACATGTGTATATGTAATAAACAATATTGCTTTGTTGCAGATTGAATTGTACTGAAATAAATAGCTACAACTCTAAATTCTTATCCAATGAGTCACATTCAAAATCAAAGTCAGTTGAGTTTCATGTTAATGCATTAAGGACACCTGGTACAGACTGGCTATATTAATCCAAAACCACATTGTTAAACTCAGTAAGCACATGCACATAACCAGACAAGAACTGTGGGTGTTGTCTGGTGAGGTTTGTGTTGTTTAAACCATCTTGTGTATACAAACACTGAATAAGCAGTTGAAAATAAGCTAACTTGTATACATAGCACAGGGAAAATAGCTGAACGTTGTTTTAGTGACACTTTGAAAGTGAGCAAATACTTAACACACATCAAATAGACATCCTGGCAATGTGCATACGCTGTCAGGAAATCCACTTTTAGCTGGTAGAACTCCCCACCGTCCACTTATGCTAATTGTCCTCTGTCGTCTGTTGCATGTGCTGCACTTAGCATAACATATGTTGTCCAGCATAAATGTATTGATTGTACATTATATGGATTGTTCTTTTGAGTGCTGGGAGTCCCTTGGGTGGCTGGATTGACCCAATCCTTTCACTGAGCTTCTTGTCGAGGCACAGCCTTATCTTAATTGGTTTAAGAAATATTTAGTCTTCTCTTTTTAAGTCAAAATAAAATTGTTGCATTAGGTGAGTATAGGACCGCGTTGGAACAGCTGACTTTTGCTAAACTGTAAAGAGCATGCTGTGTTTATTTGTTTGGGCTCTTTCTCTCTCCCCTGATGTTAGCAAAATCATGTTTTTCCATACACAGAATCCCTAAACCCACAACTGCCTGCTTAAACTGTTACATATGACTTAAACCCATGTGTGCTGGGGGTCATGTTGGTCTGTGTGTGTTTGAGCATTAAGGGCTTCTATCAGTAAGCTAACTGGGCCAAGCTGGACAAGGAATTCTGGGATACGAGGTGTGTGGAAGGTGATATATATATGGGGTGAGATTGCATCTGACAGCTTTGGAAGTATTTGTTTTGTAATTGCAAGCTTGTGATTGGAACATTTTTTTTTAACTGGTAGACCTTCAGGGAAAGCTACAGTTACCACTTTAAGGTGGTGTAGCTTTAATCAAGATGGTCTCCTAGGTCTACAGCAGTTGGTCCATGTTTACCAGCTTAAACAAGCCATTAAACACTGTTAGCCTGCTAATGGTGGGTGTTCATATGGCAGCCCTAGAAGTTAACAACCTGCATGCTACTATCTTTGCGTATAATTTGAGCCAATTTGCTGAAGTTGTGAATAGCATGCGACTGATGCTGAACAAAAATGTTGTTACCTGACGACCTTGGGATTGAACTGGTGAACAGCAATTGTATATAGACACACAGATTTTATACTGTCCCCATCTGTGTGTGTTGTGTAAGAGTGGGTGGCATGGCTGTTGTGGGCTTGTACACATCTTCCTGTGCCACCCAGAAGAAGCAAGACTTCAGCATATTCTCTTAAATCCCTTTGTGCTGATTACAGTCTTTGATTTTAGCTTTGTTCTCCTCTTCCTCTCCGACTTTTGTTGCAATGGAAAAATCTCTGTTTATTTATTAAAGGCTGTGGGGGACCTGTCAGATGCATTAGGGAATCTTTCATCAAATGAAAGGATGAAATAAGAAGGCATGTGAGAGAGTTTTGTAGACTGTGGAAAATGGTATTAAAGTGATGGAGAAGTGGGTGAGGCTGTCTGAGGGTTTGGTTGAGTTGTGGCTCTGTAAACATGTTCAACACAGCACAGTTTAGACTTCACACAGTGTCGGCCGGAACTCTCTGGTTTCATGAGATTGGACTCCACAGGGCGTTCGTTCCACAAATATTATTACACACACACTTTCACTCTCTTAGTTGACCATGTTAAGAAACCAACTGTGTGTTTGTGTGTTTACATAGCGTTCCCCAGAATTAGTTAAACCAAGCAAAAATAAAATGAATTGAGTTATAAATTTTCTTATTTTTCTTAAGAGTCTTATTTTGTGCATTGTGGCAATCTGAAATGCATCAAACTGCAGTTTATAATTTAATACAGGAACACAGTGTTGCCACAGGGGCAGCTAAAGCAGACTTTGGCATAAATGTTGTCTGTTTTTATATTTCAGGTCAGTTACTGTCATGACAGAGCAACATTTTGTTTGGTAAACTGGCTCACCTAAAAGTAACTAACAGCTTTTAAGTATTGAGGTTTGTAAATGTTCAGCATAATGCTTGCAATGCATTTAGCAAATATCGCGACTGATTTACATAACTGTATTTTTCTAGCCTAAAGAATAATGGTGTGTGTGTGTGTTTGTGTTAAAATTTCCAGGGAAAACTAACTGATAATCTCTCTCTAAACTGCTGGTGTTGTGTGTATTGATCCAGTAGAATGGTGTTCTCAAGAGGCCTCTTATGCTTTTGTGTGTGTGTGTCTGTTTGTGCTTGTGGTTTCCTCTCAGTCACACCTCAGTGCCCTTGCCTGGAGCTGCCGAACTCTCCTGCTCATCTCTGTATGTGTATGTGTGTCACACACGCTTATGATTTTCTGCACAGTAAAAGCACACTAGGCCACACACAGCCTGTGAGGTTTGTGTGAGTTTGACCTATATCTGTATCAAATGGAGCTCAATAGGGCCAGAACTTGACTGACGTCAGTCACATTTGCCCTTGTGATAAAACTGAGCAATCCTGCTAGTGTCTGTATGCTCAGATGTAATTAAGGCAGAAATCCTGGACAAAACATAATATCATACATTTTCTGTGTGTCCTCGCAACGTGAGGGAGGAAAGTCATGTCTGTTTGCCTAATGCTTTCTTCCCCTGGGTTAAGGCCAGGCTTCAGGATGTTAAGTGTCTTAAAAGATCATGAGCTATTTAAATGGATCAAGTTAACATGGTGTGGGTTTTTTGGTCCTCTGGGATGGATTTAGAGGTTTTTTTTTACATGCCTGTGTGGAAAAGTCATCTGGACTTATTCTTAATTTGTCTGTAATTACAGTGTTTTTTGAGTGTGGTCTAGTGGTCTTGGGTAAACGTCTTTAGTGAGATAAATATTCCAACATATCTGCTGGGTCACAGGTCCAGTGTGCTGTTCTAAGTTTAACATTTACTTTAGACATAAATATGCCCTCAGAACATAAAAACAAGCCTCTAGGTTAAGAGCTCTCAGAATCTTGTTTGATTTGAGTGTTTTAGAGAGAGAGACAAAATGGTTACATGTTAGTCAATCCTAATATCTTCTTTAACACTTTTATTTTGTGTTATAATGGGCCTGACATAAATCAGGCTACCTTTTAAAAGCTTTTAAGGCTATACTATAGAATGTACACTAGATAGCTCACTCTGCTTGGAATGAGCTATCTTTAAAAGCCTGGGAGAGGCTCATTAAAGACTCCCCACCCTTGACATGGAGATTAATGCAGGCAGAATCTAACCAAATATACAGTTTCGATGTGAGTCTTAGCAGGCGTGATATCTGTTACAGCCTGCAGGAGAACACACACATCTGACTAGCTCTAGCTAGCAACTAGACTGCTGTAAACAGGACCATATTTAGTTCTCAATAATCAACATAGTTATAGTTTACTCACCCACATGTAATTTTTTTTGCATGGGCCACCTAAGAATGTACATGCTGCTTTTTTCCACACAAAGTTTATATTGACCACCATAAAAATGTAATTTGACCTTTGTGCTATATAAATGCTTGGTTTTCAACACCAGTACTGGGCAAGCAAGAATAACATACAGGTTTGGAAAGACATGAGGGTTAGGTGAATTTATATTTTAGAGTAACTGTTAATCTAAATTCCTCTCATCTAAGATCTTCTCCACCTATGTGAACTTACCATAGAAGTTCTCCTAAGCACTTCACTCTAGATGCAATCTGTGTGGTTGTGCTCCATTTCATCTTGTTTGTCATTCTCTCTCATTATCTATCTCACTCACAACCCTGTCTGCTTTTGGAGGCTGCTGAGTTACAGATCTGTTGTGTTAATGTGTCAGCACAAAGCTGGCCTGCTTCTATCTTTTGATCTTTAGCAGAAGTGGCTGTGAGGCCCCAGTCAGGGGCCGTTGTGCATGAAGGTTTTGTTGACAAAGCCTCTCTTTATTAGGCCAGCTGTAGCTCTGAAAGTAGCCAGCACTCCCCCATAACCTGTAATTCAGCCTGACTTTTATTTATTTTCATAAAAACTAAACATGCGGCTGTTTTAAACCATTACATTTTGGCCATTGCTTTACACTTTGTGCTGCTGACTCGCATTGGCATTTTGTCACTCAAGCATGCCTGGTTCAGCTCTGTCGTCTTCTGTAGGCTGCCCGCGACACACAGCCAAAGCTGAGCTGATTAACAGAGCGGAGAGGAAATAATGCCCATGTCTCTGTCCCTTGACACAGACTTGCTTTGCCACCCCCCAGGGCTCCTACAAGCGCACCCAGAGAACAGAAACGCATGCAGGTCCTGTTAATAGTACCAGGATTTTTAGGACTTGGGTGTCTGATTATTCTTGCTGATTTCCACCGCAATGACTCTGGGGTTTGACTGGAAGAACTTCTCTCAGAACCAGCCTGCTGGCTGTTAGTACTGTAGACAGCCTGCCCACAAACAAACGCTGTCTATCATTGTCTTTGGAAACAATTTTTTTTCTATAACTACAAAGTAATTTAATTGTGTCTTTGTTCAGTTACATCAAGAGAGATAGTAATGGTGTACAGTTGTTTAAAAATATAATAAAAATCACACCAATCAGTTGACGTGTTTGTAAAGTTAAAAAAAAAACATTTCAGACTGATGATAAAGTGTCTGGAGTAACTTTGCAACATAAATGTCTGCTAACCAATATGCATCACTATTGGGTGCTTTCGGCAGCTTAGGGACACTGTCACCTAATGTCAGGGGTTTTTAGATAAGACAGGTAGGTTTAAAGGGCCGGTGCTTGGCCAAATGAAAATGGGCAGAAGCAGAGCAGACCTAGAGGCACCTATAAGGGTTATTATAGGAGCCCTAAAGAGAATAGAACTTTTTAAACAGATGGACCCTAAGGACCATTTGTTCAATTGTGATGTGTCGGGTGTTGCGTTTCAGTGAGGTAAAGGTTGTAATGAGGATTGTGTTATGCACCTGATTACCTCTGTCTCTTTTAAACCCCTCAGTGGCTTATGCTTGGAGCACACAAAGCCCAGCGCTGCACGATGCAAGCTTTATGCAGAAATGCATCATGGCAGACCTCAGCTGTACCTGAATTTGAGTCATCGACCAATCACCTTCAATCAGCTTAAAGTAGACTCAGTAAGCATAGATGCTGACCCAAATCTCGGGCAGATATTGTTATGTGTTCTTGTTTCCTCTTCTCCTTCAGAAGGTTTCTCAGCATCTGGAGGACATGTGTGGAGAGGAAGAGACACTTTAATATTTTCATTTTTAGGCTTGCCTCCCTCATCCTCAGCTTCCCTCTCTCTCCCTCTTTGTCTGTTTCAAGTAATTCATGTTATAACAAATTTGTGCATGTTAAAGGAGAGATCTAAGTTGGCACTTGGCCCACATTCCTTGTTGATGAGATCCAGGTCCTTGCTGCTGTATCTAGTTAGAGTTTCAGTGCCTTTTTGGAGAACCTCACAAGATTGTGTTAACCAACTTTGTCCCCCAAAGTTCTCTAATAATTACATAAAGATTGCATGTTAGAGATTTGCTAGAGATATATGAACTTCTCATGTGCAGATTAAGGTATTTATCATTTTTCTTTGTTTGTGTCATGCATCAATGTGATATTTGCTCAGCAGTACCCTTTGAAATCTCTTTTACTCTTTCAATTCTTTTTCTGATTGAAAAAGAGTAGGGTCACTGCAAGGTACGGTTTTAGTTGTCACATGCAAAAAGCACAGTTACTTCGAAACCTGCATACTATACTCTTGTTAGCTTTCAGAGTTTTGTAGATTTGGGTTGTAGAAATTGCTTTCTGCAAAGTTGCAAAATGTTTTTTCTGAACTTGTTAGAAGTATTGTTTATGAGAGGATGGATTTTGAATCCTCTTACCAAAGTTTAAGAAAACTAATAACAGTTACTTAAACACTCTTGAAGTTGTATGTCTACATTTTTTCACAATTTATACCAACAGTAACCTAATACATCATAATACATATGGTTGTTGAACAACTAACTGATCAACACATTCCTGTTTTAGATTTCAGACAGTCTACTTTGCTGTATTCATTGTGGGGGATGTGTCTGTGTGTGTTGCATGATTCAATCACACACGTGTTCTCCTAACGCTTCTGAACAGAGTGTCTGGAGGGGATGTGTGCAAAGCGATTGTTATAAAAAGGGAAGTTTCTCAGGCTGTACAGGAAATACATGTTCAATGGCGGTTGCAAACAAATGCATTGCTCATTTATTGTCAGTTGATTCCTTAAATACACATTTCTATAACCTTTTGACAGGGTTGTTGCGTATTAAAATGCATGATTGCAATTTCACAGTCAAGTCATTAACTTGAGGTTATTGCCTCCTCATTGCATATGCCCTCATTGAAATACTAAGTATGCTTGGGCGTCTATGTGATGGGGTGTGTGTATAAGAGACACTTCTCGCTCTGTCACACTCTTGTTTCTGGCATCCAAGGATCCAGATCTAGAGGATCCAAGCTCCTCTGGGATGGGGCAGAGGAGGTTTTTGGGAGGCAGGATGGGTATTCGTATGTGCACTGTGGGTAAGTGGCGTCTCTTAGTTTGTGCCAGCTCTCTGTCTCCCCGGCCCTGCCAACCAATTCTGCCAGTCTATGAATGAGCCTGGTATCGTCACGGCAACTGCCAGGACCCGTTTTCATGACAGATGTTGACTGAAGACAGGCCTGCAATGTGCACCAACAGAGAGGACAATTTCATGGTATATATTTCCCCCCTTTTTAAATGAATGTGGCGGTAACAAACCTTAGTACTAAATAGGGTGGTCAAATGCGCAGTGCTATTTAAACCGGATGTGTTATTTATGTAGGTAGTTATAAAACTGTCAACGGTAACACAATTTAGCTTACTTACGTAGCAAATTTGTCTGTGCCTGTCACTACTATTAAATTAGCCAAAGCAATCGTGTTTACATACAGTCCCTAAAAAACAAATCCTTCCAGAGTAAATGATCTGTTTTGATCACACCAAGTTTAAATTACTGTTTCCCACATGTTCAGCCATGTCAACTGTTAGCTAACTTCTGGAAATCTCATGCCAGTTTGCACGTCAGCAGATACTAAATATTGCAAACCAGTGAAAATCTGCAATGGCCTCTGTAACTTGGCATTTATTTCTTTGTTTGAATGGGGGCCAAAATAAGATTGTCTTATCCTCCTGCACTTTGTTTTTATTGTTGTGTGCTGAACAGTGAGCCCTGCTGCACTTCTTCAGCTCTGTTAACAGCAGCATCCAGCTCAGCATTTTCTGGAACGCTATAAGTAGCACAAGTAAGAAATCAGGAGAACGGAATTGAAAAAACAAAACTTAAAGACTTAAAGTGTGCTCGTGGTCGACTTAAAGAGTTGAGAGAAGAGTTTTGTGAGTTTTGTGAGTCACCTCACGAGAGTGAGGTGTGTGTGCTCGGAGCAGTAATGCTCTATTCAGAGCACAGCACTGGCTCACCGCCAGACCGCGAGGTGATAGTGAGTGTGGGGTAATTGCTGCCTACCCAGCAGCCTGCTGGATTGTGCTCCTGGGATCCAGTGACAGCATCCCGCATTTCAGCCCACCTCACCGTCTGTGTGGTGTATTCCTCACAAACACACACACACACCAACACACTAATCTTATTGCTGTCTCTTGGCAAAGGGCCCTGCTGTGGCATATTAGAGCAATAATATGTAGTTAATTCTAAAAGCTGGCACTTGGTATCGTTTGCTAATTCTGTTGTCTGCGAGAGCAGCAACGTGGTTGAGCTGCCGTCTTGTATGCAGACTATTTTAAGCCAAGATCTGGCTGTGCATAGGTGTGTTACACGCCTGCAGGTGTGTGTTTGTGTGTGTGTGTGTTTGTGCACACATTCTAACGAGGTGCTCTGGTGGTTTCACACACCACACACCCAATCAGCTGCTGTCAGCCTTCTGCAGTGCATCAGCGCGTAGAGCAGTCTCAAGGAGTGTGTGTGTTTGTTGATGTGTCTGCTGGGAGTTGTGATGTTCACCTGTCAGTGTCAGCCCCCGCACAGGAACCTACACACACTCATATGCCTTTTGTTTCCCCTTGCCCCGCCTTCAACTTAACCCCACAGGAAACAACAACACTCCTTGTACCTTACACTTTTAATTGGGCCTTTTCTCCAAACCTGTCCAGTTTTCTTCCTCTGAATATTCTTTCTCATGAATTAAATGATTTAGAGGAAAAAAACAGTCGTCTTTCAGTGACATTCAGAAATACATTAATGGTGATTACAGCAGGGTAGCAGAATTATTATTAGGGTTAATGTGCAGTAAGATGTTTTACACAGGCAAGCGTTAGTCATTTTCTTCAGAAAATGTAAGAAATTTATTATGGGGAGATCTTCAAATATTCACAGAGCTGTTTCCAAGATTTAGTTGTGTAACCATTAGACAGGGTCGTATTGGGTCAGTAAAGTGTGTAAGACAGATCTAATATAAAAGGATTTATGGCATGTAAGGCATGTGGCCTTATGGCCAAGCCATTCCCTAATGAATTAAAGTTGCTGTTATTTGTTATTATTTGAATGGTTAGATTTCAGTTAAAGTAATAATTCAGGTGGAAATGTTTAACTGATTTACAATTATGTTACTGGAAGGTCCAAGATTTCAACATTTTTGTTAATCTCACATTTAACACTTATGTTAAAATAATTTCTCTTGTGTCCTTGTAAGTTCGGTGTAAAATTGTAATGACTGGCTTTATTAAACATTGCTCTGCTTGTTTGGAGATTCAGACCATTCCACCATGACCGTATTGTCTTAACCAGAGTTTAGGGCTATCTGTATTTGACTTCAATAGCATAAAAATATTGCATACAGAATATTCATCTGAAATTAACCTATGTGGAAAGGTCATCTATAGATAGATAGATTCAGACTTGGTCTCAGGTTTTGTTGGCTGGAAGAGGAAACCGTATTTTATTGAATTGAACCGTATTTTTGGTTCAACTACTGCTAAAAATTGTCCAGGATGGATCAAGAATTTAACTTTAACTTAAATGGTTTCATTGGCGTGTATGTATGTACGTATATATGTATTATGCTGATGATGTCACCGCTATTGTTGTTCTGATCTTCTCTCTCTCTTTCTCTCTGTTCAGGATGATAATGATGGGATGCCCTGGTCGGAGGAGCGGGTGGTGCGGAAGGTGCTTTATCTCTCGCTGAAGGAGTTTAAGAGCGCACAGAAGCGTCAGATCTGTGCTGACCTCAGCAACGGAGGTAAAGGCCCTAACGGTGAGCCACAACTTTACAGACACATTTTGACAACATATTACAGATATATTTTTAAAGAGGGACTGAAACCATATCGGGTAGCAAAATATTATACAGACTTGTGAGTGGATACATTTGTATTTGGTTTGTGTATTTATATTGCATTAACAAGTAGTCATAATATATAATTACACAAATAGTGCTGAATTACAGCTAAAATACATATTGTGCCTTTGAGTCACAGGGTTAAATATAGAGATCTACTTTGGGTTGATTTTGCTGTGTATGTTTAATAGGAGCTTCCTGAGGAAATTTCCAGTGAGTCTCTGTCAGTGTGTAAAACTGTCATATGATCCAGTTTACTTTAAAGCTTTAGAAGTCGTCTGACAGTGGCGTGTCTGGCGCTACAGCTTGACCCTCTGGGATGTCACTTCACACGGGCCTCAGAAAGTCAGAGCTTTAACTAGATAAAGCTTCCAGGCTCTAAAGGGAATGAAGAACAGACCTGATCTATGAGTTTGAACAGCAGGGAACCATTTTATGTCTCATTTGGGAAATGAAAATGAAAAGAAAAAATGAACAGTGCATTACCTCTCATAAGTTCTAGTTTCTGTCAGGTGATGATTCTCACTGTAGACGCCATCTTTGATTTGAAATTAAACAGAATGAGGTTGTGCAAGACATGCAGTCTTTTTAATATGCTGATTTAATCACGTAAAGTAGTATTGACACAGTTTAATTAATACATGCTACTGGTGATTTGTTATTTAAAGAAAAATGTTTGGTCTTTGAAACTATTTCTTAGGTTAGCTGATGTCACCAAGTCCACCTTCTTTTCTGCAGTCCCTTCCCTCAAACAACCTGGTCTGTTCTGATACGTAAAGCCCACAATTCATAATTCAACCAATACCTGAAAAAATTAAACACATAACAAACACTGTAGTGTTGTGGCCCTAGTTCCACACAACACGCAGCATATTGAGTGGTATAGAGTATACACTCTAATTAAGTGGTTGTCTGCTGTTGACAGGTGGAGCTTCTCATAGTATGTCCATCACGAATGCTAACCACAGCAGTTTCAACACAAACACCATGTTTTAAATATAAACACTGAGAGAGTGTCTCATGCTGAAGGGTTACTGTTAAAAGTACAGCAGGAGGCTAGATTCACTTTGAATAAACTCTCTAAACAAATAGTATGCTTTTGTCAAAATAGCCCTTAATGTTGTTTTCTTGTTGTCAACACAACAGCACTACCTGAAAGTACCGATAATCCCTCTGTTCTCTGTATGCAGTAAGTGCTTAATAGAGGTTTATCTGAAATACTCACAACCCTGCTTATAACACTTGCGCTCTGATGATTTGGGATCAATCATATATATATATATATATATATATATTGGGATCTATATTTTATTTATTTAGAAATGTGTAGTATTTTACCCACAAACGTTTGTACTACTGAAAGGAACATGACAAGGAATGTAATTTTTTTACATCGCTCCATGTTTATTTACACTTTTAGTGTGTCATTGAAACCAGAATTGTCAGTCATCATATCTCTCTTTGGCACTGTGGTTCCTGTGGCCAGCCTTTGTGTCCACTCTCCTAACAGTTGCTCATCTCTTACTGTCAACATCCTCTCCCTCCAACTTCCTCCCACTTTGTGACACTTTCTGCATGTTTTGTTGCAGCTTTTCCTTGCTCTCTTACTCTGGTGTGCACTACATTATTTCAAATGACATGCTGGCATCTTATATCAAAGCAATACTTGTGTATACTTGTTTTAATTTTCTTTTTCCCTTTGTTGTCAACATGCGTCACCCTACTGTTTTTCTGCGTGGGATGCTGGGAAAAGTAGATCATCTTAACTTATGGTCAATGCACAAATCCAAAACACACATACACAACCATCACTAGGATCATGAGTTGGCCTGTGATGTAGTCTCCACATGCCTGAAAGAACCCAACCACATTTGATGACACCCTAGACAGATGCTGCCCGGCTGTTCTGTGCCTAAAGCCCATCATTTCCCAGCTCAGCTGGCAGAGCGGACAAAGGGGGGACCATCAAGAGACTTGTTTTAGCTTTTGTGCACCAAACAATGTGGCACTGGCATCCATTTGAAGGAACCTCAGGAGGACAAAAACAGCCTGTTTTGCCCATCACAATTGCATCTGCCACCACAGGCTAGACACACTCATTTGGCAACTACAGGGGCCACATTCTACACTGTAACTTTGTTGCCACCTTATCTTAGTCAGTGCTTAGGCAAAAAACAGTCATGGTTTAGTCAGGGTTTTGTCAATGGCCATACACTCTGACATTTTTGATTTATACTGTAGGTAAGAGATCTGTGTTTTGAGAGCATCTCCAGCATATGTAGTAATGTTTAAAAAACTCCTTTTTTAGAGCATATTTAGGGCTAGGATTAGCATCACATTGTCCACATAGATTCCTTAGTTTTTGATTGAATACTCAGACCAACAGCTGATGAACTCACATTCATAACAGTAGCTGAATGCCCAGCACATTAAAAATGTTGTAATGACTGTGTTCTGTGCCAGTAATTATGCTCTGAGCATCAGGCCTGTGACATGACGCTCCCACACCGCATTTCTCCATTCGTTCCGACCTAGTCATTACTCAATATTAACTAATGGGTCGCACATCATAGCACCTCGCGCACACACATCCTTCTCTCTGGAAACTGAGAGGGGAACACAGTGAGGCAATCGTCTTAGTTAAACACGTATAAATGTGATTAGAGGCCCTGAAGGACAGACGGTGGATAAAGCATCACACTCTCGCAGTATGAGGGAGAGAATATGAGTGAGGGGGGGAGATACGGGGGGCTTGGCTTCACTAGACTCAGACTGTCTTTCACACAGCCACTCAAGTGAGACCAACATATGTAAAACACGGCAAGGAAAACGAGCAGCCTGGGTTAAGCTGTTTACGTCTGATCCCTCTCTGCCCACGTCGGCGTGGCTTGGCCGGCCCTCTCAGGTTTTGGCTTACTCTATCGCAACAAAAGTAGTGACTCATTTGCTTTAGCACTCTGGGAGTCGTTTGAAATATAGGACAAGCGCTTGTTTGCTGGTTTTGCATTTGGTGTTAAACCGGCCCAATTTCTATGTTCTCAGATGCAGTGTCTGGTCCTGTGAGAACACTTAGATCCTAACTCACAAGCTTTGAAGTCCTGCCATGGTGGTCTGTACACAAAAAAACATGTTTATAGCCCTTCGTGTATGTGTTGGAGAGCGCCTCCATTGTAGTTTCTTTGTTCTCCAGCTGTTTGGAGATTTGAGATACAACTCTGGGAACGTTTTGTGACTCTGTAAATTCATTCAATGATTGTTGCTAAACACAAAAATAAGATCAACTACACCATATAAAATGTTATATTCATATATAAGCCATATAACTGTGACTGTTGTAGTAGTAAGAGGCAGAAAGTGTTTTAAACACTGTATTAAAGTTAATTCACAAATCCCCATCTCACATCATTCCTTACCATCATTCAAAAAATGTTTGAGCATTGTGTGGATTTTCTATACAACAGTTTGTAGTGCACAGGTATCTAAATGTGCAGAAATAATACACAAGTTATGTGAGCAACAAGAACTGTGTCTCTTATATTAAGGCTGAGTTACAGATAGAGAGCAACCTGTATGAACAACATTCATTAATCTTTTAAAGATACATCCAGACCATAAAACAGCCAATTTTTAGACCTGAAGCTTCTTTAAATCTGTATTGTTGTGTTCCACCTCAAATGACCAGTGTATGGGTTTGGCACAACATGAGTGAGCAAATGTTTGGACTCGTCATTTTTGGTGAACTGTCTCTTTAAAGGTTCCCACAGAAGATGAAGGGAGGGTGAACCTACCGCAGACCTGTAGAGTGCATGTCAAGACTCACTATGATACTCTGTGGTTTACCCAGCTTCATCTCTCTCTCCCTGCTGGCTGTCTGGGCTTGTTTTCCTTTTCTTTGTTTCCTGTCTTTTTTGGATCTGTTGCTAATTTTAACTGATTCTACCACTGATATACCAAACCGCCATTTGTACAAGCTTAAGTCGGCATGACAGCCACACATTAATGCAGCATGTTGGTGTTGATAATGTTGATAGCATGAAATAGGGCTATACAATTAATCCAATGAATAAGAAAGATAAAGAATACCAAGTACCTTGTAGTCCAAAAACAATAATGTCATCATTTCTAATTCTGTTGTAAAGTCAATTCCAGACACATGGCTGTAAAACTTAATGGTAAAAGAGGATTTTGTTCAACTAAAAAAAAAATACAACAGCAACAAATTTATACAGTTTTCCATGACAGTGATCCATTACAGTTCTGCATGGTATTGTTATTGGTAAAATCAAACCACTGTGCTGATATTTCACTCTAAATACTGAGGTACAGAATATATATGAGGCACAAAATCTGGAGACTGTTACTCTGTCTCACTTTTTGTTGTTTGTCTTTGTCTGCACAGCTTCCTTGTCAAACGGGCAGCTGTCTAAAGGAGGACATGAGGACGGGTCTCGCTCTCAGAGCGCAGATGGGGGCAGCGAGTACTCTGAGGACTACCTGGCCAAAAAGAGGTGAATGGCTCTCTTTCTGTCTCTCTATCTATCGCTGTCTTTCTCTATCAGAAGTCAGTGTTAAAGAGTTGGTTGGATCCCTGGTGGGCAGCTCAAACTAAGAAAAGCTGAGATAACACTTTTCAACTGGCTGAAAAGGTTGAAAGGTATGGTCATTTTTTTTACCTCCCCTGGTTTCTGGCTTTATTTAGCAGAAAATGACACATGGCGATGTCCACAGTAAGAAAAAAATGTAGCTTAATTAAAAGGAGTCTGAGGTCCTTATTACAAGTGTAATTCTTTCAGATAAATGCTGTCATGGTTGTTGTTTAATTAGTCACTCTTTTAGTTGCTTAATCATGCTTAATCATTTTCTAATTAGTAATATTAAAAGGCATGAGAGATAGTATGTCAGAGTACAGTGCTTAATTAACTTATCAGCTTGTAATTTCTCAAGACTTTGTAATCTTTGTATTGTAAAGGCTCTGAACGACAAGTAAATAGCTTAGATTTGTTTCCCCCCAGCTGTGCCTTTGAGGACTGGAAAATTGTGGAAAAGTAATAGTTTTCGATGGCGAAACATAGAACTACTAGGTTACTAGTTAGAGAAGATTTTGTATTTTCAGGGGTTACTATATTGCTACATTTCTTTTGACCTTCTTGGGTTTGGAAGGGATTTGGAGTGTGTGTTTGGGTGCGCATCATTGCTTAGAGCTAATGTAAGATCTATTGGAGGCTGTGTTGTATAGATAAAACATCAGTGCTGTCTCTGGAGAACTGCTCAGATTGCAGTACTTGTTTAATACAGTAGAATTTAAAAAAAAAAATCAGATAAGCTCCCTGCATAGACAACATTGTAAGACACCTAGGGTATGCCTCCAATTTTTCTAAAGAGCAGTCAGCAGAACTGTCTTCCAAGATGCCTTTATCCCACAGTATTCACAAAGATGGGCGGCTTTACTAATATGGACAACTTATTCATCAAGCTCACTGTTTACTAACAGAACTTTCATGGCGTGCCATAAACCCCCTCACAGCACACTTGCGTAGGTCTCAACTGAAGAGGCTGTTCTTCTGAATTAATCTTGCCACCAGCTTCAGGGCAACAAAACATCTCTTAAGCACAGATGCCGCTTCAAAGAGAATGCTGCCCAGCGCCCACCAAACAGCACACAACACAGGATGGCCATGCTGCAGCGGCCAGACCCCAGCAGATGTCCATTTCAACCCCTCATAAAGAACATTCAGCCAAATTCACAGAAGTACATTTGGGAAAGGGAAAGGGAGGGAGAGAGAGAGAGAAAGAGAGAGAAGGAGAGAGAGAGAGAGAGAGGGAGAGAGGGATATTGCGTGCAGCACCTGCCCCGGGAATACCTGTTATTTAATACCTTGTTATAATAGTTATATCATTATAGAGGTCACAGCTGTAGACACCATCTTTAAAATAGCTCTACATTGAGAGACAGGAGGTGAAAAGATCATAAAAGCGTGAGGAGGACGTGACATAAATTGTGAGTTAAAGTTTTTAATAAGCTCAGAAGAGGAGAACAGCAGATGCAGTGAAACAGCAATTATAGGACATAGTTTTTTCTGCCTTTTTATTAGCACTTCAAATAGATGAGGTCTTAAACAATAGTTAGCACAGTTATACACATTCTCCTATCTAGCAAATGGAAAATGTGTACGTCAACAGCTATACTCCTCAATTGTAAGAATTTTACTACAAAGAAACACATTACAAAGGACGCAGCAGGTGGACCTTATAGATGTGCTTGTTTTAGTTTGTATAGCTATCAGTACTGTACATTTTCTGTCAATATATCTCATCTAACTAATATTGGACTAAAATGTACTGCATTTATTTACAGCACTGTTTACTCAGTAAAGCCAGAGGAGAACTGCTATAGTTTTTTAAAGCAGTTATTATACACTAAGATGTATTCTCTAAAGCTGCATTGAAACAATTAATTCAGTAATTTACTGAAACCTTTTAAATAATGTACAAACCTTTAATAATGTTTGTCTTTCTATTTGGGGAAAACAAAGAGTTTTTAGCAGAATGTCCAAGCTTCTCCTTTCTGAATAATAAAAATTAACGTTTACCTTGACTGTCAAGAATTTTTTTAGTAAAAAAGAACTTCCTAGGATTAGTCTTTTCACATAAAGCTAATCCTAGGGTTTAAAAGACTTAAAATATAGAAGACGAGTCATATGGACTTTTGCTTTACATGGCTTTTTATTACTTTTTTGACATCCCTGGTACCCCCCTCCTTTATTGTATTGATAAATATTATATATAAATATTATAAATATTGTATTGAATCAACATTCAGATAAATCTCTAGTGTTTTGTGAGGGAAGAAAATTTTCCAAATGGCCATGAGAATAAATAAGTGATAGAATTTTCAGTTTTGGTAATCTGTATTTTAACAAACCACTCTATGGCTGACTTTAGCCGCTCAGCTGGACTTTTTTTGGACCCACATAAAATGGTAACAAGGAGTCCGATTGAGGCGGTGCCAGTGTCTCTCACACCTGGCCTCCAATAAACCCAACAAGAAAGAGAGGGTGAGAGAGAAAAACAGGGGCACAGGTGCAGGGGGATGCGGAAAGCCGTTTGGGAGAAGACTGCTGTTTGCATTCCCAGGATCGGGATGCAGAGAAGGCCCGCTTTGAGCTTGAGTTCTGCCAAATGTCAAACTGGTGACATCCCACCCCTCATTTAGAATCCCAGCCGCCAGACCTCCAAAATACACCCAGAGAACACAAGGAGGCACCAAATGCGGCAGGCACTGAAAGGCCTTTTCTTTATATGTGTGTGTTTGTTTACTTGTTTGAGAACCATTTGTCTATAATGGCTGTGCAGACCCTGTCTGTTCTCGTGTGTTTGGCCAATGCCACCTTTACACTAGACGTAAAAGCGTCTGCCAAATAAAGAAATGTAAATGTAATGAAAGGAACTAACTTCATAGTGTGTAATCTATACTCTCAGAAGGTTTAAGAAAGGTCAAGTTAAAAGCACAAAAGTATTGCATTTTGGGATACAGTGTTCTGCATGGACTGCACAAATTAAATATGAGCCATTTTGGCGAAGGTTGTAGGTCATCCAGGTATTTCATGCGTTTCATAAATGTGCATTTTGTGGGCTCTGTACATCTAGAACTTTCTCTTTTGCTCAATCTGTGTCCTATTTGTACAGACAAAGAACACTAATGGCTTCTAATCATACAGTATGTTTTTATATCTATATAATCATATTGATTTCTCTATAAGTGTAATGGCCACACTACATACTCAACACAAACAACACACTCTAATACTTTGACAGATCGATGACAAACTGAGCGATTAGACATGATTTTATCTGTGACTCATGTTTCCAGAGCCGTACAGTGAGGTGTAGCGTGAGAAGAGGGTTCTCAGGTAGGCCGTTTGGCTCCAGACTCCAGCTGATTCACAGGGCAGGAATGTCCTATGTTTGAGGACATGGGCTAAGGTATTTGCACACCAGACAATCATGGCTGCTGATTGGTTGTGCCTGGATGAGTGGGAACAGTGGGCTGTAAGCTTTGATGCTGTATGTTAGGACACATCACTGATAATGTTACTGATAACATTGAATTGTTAAAAGTGGGGAAAATTCATCTCGGTGTGTTCACATTTGTAATTCTTGTTCTGTGTATGCTGTAATACTCTGTTGACTGATCTAAAACCCTTTGTCAGCAGTCACAGCGAAGATAAATGGCAGTCATGCTCCATTAGTTCTGTTTTGGTCTTTTAGTTATGAATGCTGTTCTTAAACCTTTTTATCAGGGCTGTCAGTTTAATATAGTAGTTAGGAACAAAGAAATTGATGCCCCCTGGCCTGTATGTGAAAAACATCAACCGTTAGTCAGCTTAACGCTTTGATGCAGTTAACAATTTGACATCCATAGGTGAGATTTAAAGTTTGCAATAGCCACATTTTTCTATTATAGACAAATTTACCTATTTACCTAGAGAATTTACCTACTGTAGACAATTGACAGCAATCAAGCTTTCCAATACCAGTTACGATTCCTCAGTGCTTTAGCAGGTGAGACCCTGCCTCAGCCATGATAATGCTTTTATAGTCACAAGCTTCAGTCTGATTGGCTGGCTTTACACAGTTTCCCAAATTATTCTAGATTTGTGTTTTACATCACACAAGTAAAAGACAAAATTCAGTTGTTTTACATGTACCTTTCTATCTGTGTGGGTGGATTCTTGGCCAGAATCAGCTGCAAAGTGGATCAGACGTTATGCACATAGTCATCATTCTGGCTTTGCACGGCTAGAGATGATCAGTCTGGATTTGTGAATAAAAAGCTGATCTGATGTATGACTGCCAGTTTCCCTAGCCCTCCCCATCTCTGTCTCTCTCTGTCTCTCTCTCTGTTTGTTGCAACAGTGCTTTGTGATGCCTGAAAGTGATTGACAGTACTCAGATGCATCTCCTTAACGTCACGCAGAAGCAGCAGACGGATGTGTTAAAACAGAAAAGTGGGTGGTGTGGGTTCTTAGCATCTGGCTCAGTGCCAGTCTACACCACCTGTCTGAGCTCAGCCTGGCTGCTGTATTGTTAAACCATGCCGGCTGGGTTAACTTGCAGTCCTATATAAAGAGTGACAGACATCTTAAGTAGAGACATGGGATTTAGACAGGGATTTTTAAAGGAATACTGGTCCCCCCACCTCTGTCTCTCTCTCCATTTCTCTCTCTCTTTCTGTCTGTTTTGTCTATGGCCTCCACAGCTCAAGGTTTCCATTACGTAACCATAAGCCTTTGGTTGCCTTTAATGAAATTGGGTCCAAATTGGATTAAGTGTTTAGACTGCCACGTTGGTATCGTTAGTGATCAGGATAGCCATCACCCTGCAGGAACTTTATAGTAAAAATTCCCAGAGTGAATGAAAGCAGCTTTGGTTATAAATACTTCCTGGACCCCTTAAGTCACGTAAACACAGTCATGTTTAGATTTAAAGCCTTAGTGTGCCAGACGCAAGCCTGTTAATACAAGTTTACAGCTGAAATGAAGTTTCAGTAGCTTCTGTTTTTACTATTTGCTGGTATAAATGACGGAATTTATTACAGTTACCAGTTAAGTCCCTTCACAGTTGAAAATGTGACGTTAACTTGGATTCGACTTATTCTCTGCATGCCTACAGCTTGCAGTCAGTTGCAACTTGTATTACTGGGATGTGACATATCTGACTGGCCTACATGTGTTAGACAATTACAAACATTGGAGACATCTCTCAGACTGTCAGACGTTTGGTTTTCCTTGCATATTTTGCAAAACAAATCCATATTTTCATTCACTTAATGTCAATGTGAATATCACTGCTTCGTGTGCATTCAGGTTTATGAGCTCAGTGAAACCACAGCTTGTGATCTGATACACAAAAGTGGAATGGTGGGGCAAAGGGTTAAAGATCAGTATAATATTGAACCATTTTCCCTTACCTTGATCAGAGAATTTAACTCAAACAGACAGAGAAGCAATAAGAAATTAGCTGCAGTGTATTTGTAAGCCAAAACTTTATTGTTAATGTCTGAAGAAAAGCGCTCCTTAGAGAGGGATGTTGATATCCCATTCATTTATTCTTTAGTCCGGGGTCAGATAGCATCTCTCAACAGTGTTTAACTTATCAGAGTGTCTCTGCTTTCTGCAATCTCCCAGAAGACTCACACAGGCAAACAGTTTAGAAACTGGTCTGATTTAGCTGAAGAAAAAACAACATGGCACCAGAACCGAGCCTATTGTCTTAATAAATGTGCTTGGTTTTATTCATCAGTGCATGTTATTCTTACGAACAAAAATCATGTTTGTTTTCATAATCCTTCATTAAAATGTAATAACTTTCTTTGCCTCTGAAATGAAAATAATGTTAACCAGGAATAACATAACCTAACATTTCTGTATCCAAACCCTGATGGATATAATCAAGTGCCTCCTTAGGTTATTTTCCACTTACTATTCACTTCAAATTATGTCATGTAGCAGGAGGTAATGACTTTGTGAAAACCTGCTTAATGTTGTCCTGAAGATTCTTTCAGAATATTGTAGCAAACTAAACTATATCCCTGAAACACGTCAAAACTTTACTTACAGGTGGGGCCTACAAATGTCATTTATCTTTTGAGTTTGTCATTTAATAGTATTGGCAGGTATCAACTTCAGCTTTAACTTTGTTTAACTGTGCTAAAGAAGTACATTTTTGTTGTATTATAATGAGCATCAGTAATTCTCAATATGGCATGTTTCACCTTTTAAGCTTAAATTAAAGTTTCTCTAAATTCCCATTATAAAATTCTACATTTTATATATTGACTATCTACCTAAAAACCCCCGCTGTGCTTTTGCACTGTCACTGTTTTGTAGCAATGACCATTTCAGCAGTTTATTAGCTTAGGCTGATGAATGACCCAGAAATCAGGTTCTTTCTGCACTGTTTTGGCTGCTGTCGGCTGCTCGGCACATGGGCCACTGGCTCCTCGCTGTCCTCTCTGGGCCAACTGCTCCGCACTGGCAGAGGCTGCTGGGAGAGTTTATCAGGACCATGTGCTCCATCTGGAGCTATTTAGCTTTAGCGGAGACAGAGAAAAGATGGAGTTAGCATGTGTACTAGAAACACAGCAAACCAGCAACAGAATCGATGAAAAATTGTTGACTCAACTGAAAACTGTTGTTCTTTCATCATTCATTGCATTCGCTGTCTCTTTTTATCCTTTTCGTTTTTAAACAAACAACAATAAATAAATACAACTGGACTGTAGGACTGTATCTTTAAAAGCAATCATTTGGGTAAATGTACAACCTTATTCCTTTTAGTCATATGGTACAAAAAAAGTGATTGGATTACCTAGATTTAAATTCAGAATTTGTTGTCAACAAGAGGCTTGTGTTCATTTATGACATGCTTTGTCTGCAGGTTTTTGATTGACATGTGATTTGTATTTGTGTCGTAACAGTTTTAGTGAAGCTTACTGTACAGAGCATCTGAATGTGACCAAAGATGGATTTACTGATTACAGAATGTGTACTGAGCAGACTGGAGTAAACTACATTATAGATTACAGTCAATGTCTGGTGCTTGTTTGGCTCTGAAAACACAAATCAAATAGATGGCGTGCCACACAAACACAGTGGAGCAGTGCGTCATATGCTGAGCACTGCGGTTCTGCAGTTACACACAGAGTATGGTAGTAACATAGTATGGTCATTACTTCATGGTATGGTTGATAAAAGATGACAATATCCAAAGATTAGAGGATTTGTCAGTTACATTTTTCCAAGGCTGTTACAGGTTTTGGCAATCAAAAATATGCACAGCAAAATGTTTCTCTTGCTACTGTAGTCTATAACAGTAATCACTCTTATCATTGTATGTAATTGTTGAGCTTGTAAATGATGTCGTGCATGAAAAAAAGTTTTGCTTTAGTTTGAACAATCTCTTTTAAAATATGTTACATAAGAAGTGCTTTGTCAAGGTATGGCCCTTATTTTGACTACTGTCATCATGATTGTCAGCTTACCAACAGACCTGTATCTGCTGTGTCTTGTAGTTTATGCTTTCTTCAGTATTACATTGATTTGCTCTATAAAGGCTGAAGTTCTCATCTGAGAACTCTGTTGGTGATCTTGTTATCCAAACGTTGCCTCTGCCTACATGCACGTGACGGAAAACAGGGTTGCTTGAATTAGTGATGAACACAACGGGTCTTTATCTCCCTTTATTTCCCCCCTTGAAATTCAAACATCTCTGCCCCTGGGGTCTGTCAGTGCCTGCCCTCTCCTTACGACTCCATCTATCTCACTCCTGCGATCATTTATCTCTTTCTCCCTCCTCACGAGTTTCTCCTCTGCTCCACTCATCTGATGTAGAAAGAGCCAGAGCCTGCTGCTGAGATTAGGAGTGACTCCAGCCGTCATGGAATGCTTTGATGCATTGGGCGCTGGGGGGAGGTGCTGACACCAAAGGGGTCATCCTGTTTACTTCTGGTACCGCCAATATGCTTTTGTTTGTGGAAGCCCTCCATGTCCTCCTCCTGTTCAGCACAATTTGGTGCTTTGTTAGAAGAACATCAGCGCTTGTTCAAAATGATTGCAAATACACCAGAGAGTCTTAAAGCACTCAATGGAGTCCCAGTCCTTACTGTACCTGTGTTGATTTATCTCCATCATGGCTTTGGAGAGAGATCATGTTACTGAATATTTCATACCACACCAACAGAGAGGCTGGTCACTCACAATGAGTCCACAGACTGTCAATATTATGCTGAAGGCAGCTTAAATTTAAGTTTCTTTAAGCAGGAGAAGCCAGCTTTGGTTTCCAAACATCATAATCCCTCATGCCTCTATTATATTAAACATGCATGTGAGCCTGACATACACTGTTGTGCATTTTATTACTTTGCCAAGGCTTTTAAAAATTGTTGCTTGTGAAGAAGGATAACATGGAGGTTACTAAAGTATTCTGTGTTTATAGAATTCTGTTTATACAGAACAGATTTGAACACTGCCCTTCATCTTCTCACCTAAACCTCTGTTTTGCCCCTGGGAAAAAAACATAAAAAAAGCTTTTTTAACGTTTCTGGTAGGGCATCCCATCTCCTTGCTCCTGCCGCTGTCCTGAAAGCTAGTCAATGGCCAAAGAGCCCCACACGTAACATCAGAGTAGGCTGTTCTTTCAAGGGAAAGGCAGAAGGATTAGAGTAGAATAAATCGTGACATCCTGCCATAATCCCTCCCTCTGTGCCTACCAGCAGGTGCAAGGCCCCTCACTGTTTTCTTTTTTTCCTGTGTTGTTGCCCTTTCTTTACTTCTTCACTCTTTCCATGCCTCACTCTCTCCAGACCTCGGCCAGCTGGACTGATCTCTAGAAAGTCAAATTCGCTCTTTGACCCTCTTCTTTTGTCCCACTGTTCTGGTGTAAGAACACTATTACACACAGGTGGAGAAAAGAAAGAAACAGATTTAAAGGCTGATATGCAAAAACTTTGAGGCAGATGCAATAAAACTGGAGGCATCTTTGGGGGAAGATAAATTGCAACCAATAGCAGGTTTGGAGGCAGATACATTGTAACTGGAGTCAGAAACACTTGCAGACAGATGAATTGAAATTGGTAGTTGAAACATTTGTGAGCAGAAGCATTGAAACCAGATCCAGACATTTTTAGATGCCTTACAGTCATCTCATTGTGCCCAAGCTCTTGGAGGATAATCCGGTTTGTACCTTTTATAATTAACCTGAGTCACTGTGTTTTTGGCTCTCATGAGATGAATAGTAACAGGATCAGGGTTCTACTTCCTGGAGTGATCTTACTTCATTGTGGTATTTATCAGCTGTAAATTATGCATGAACATTTTGTTAAAGACTGGCATTGTAAGGAAGCCCATATCAGTCCCTCTTAGGATTGCATGGGCTGGGAAGCTCCATGGGGCTATAGTATTGCAATGTCTCTCACCCACTGTGGAAGAGCAAGACCAGCAAAACCGGAATGCCCAGATTAGTTAATATCATGGCTCCTCTTAACCCATCCTGTCTGGAAGGATGTGGTTTGATCCCATGTGCACTCTCCAACACTCATGTTGCAATTTACAGACATTACTTTTTTTGAGGCTGAATTCAGAAAGTATAAAATTTAACCTACTTCTTTGGTTGGCATAGTAAGCTTGAAGGCTTAAAAAGCACTTAGTTTAGAACCAGACCTTAGAGTCAGTGCTGCAGTCATTTGAATAGACACACTGTAATTGTGACAGCCACATTACTGAGAAAATATGCAGTATTTAATATTAGCCCTGCTCTAAAACCTACTGAGTTACTTCAGTCTACTTACTGTAATCCACTTACTACTTGCTTCCTATGTAGTCAGGAGACAGTGACCTATGATGCCTTAAATGCTGTCTAGCTCTAGGTTATCATACAGAACTATTGTTTCAAATATTCAGAGTTCTGGTGTCATTAGAAATTGTCATTAACACTCATAAGTTAGAATATTGAGCTAAGCAGCCTTGAACCCTGTTTTCACTGTATTGAATTTCCATAATTTAGTGATGTACATGACTTGATACACAACAAGAAGGTTTTTGATTGCATTGTATAAATGTAATATTATATTGTGAACATGCTCTGTTTCAAAATTATACTATGTCAGTTTCTCCCACAATGCACCTCTTTATCTATGGCACTGGACACGTTTATGTCAACAGTTGGCCATTATGCACTGTAATAAAGAACAGATAGGATAACTAGTCCAATAAAAGCATAGTCTCTGAGACTTAAAGCAGTCTAGAATGACTCTGAACCGTGACATCCCTGGTTGTTTTACTGTATCCTTTTTGTGTAACTTTTCTTCAAATGGAAAATTTTGAATAAATGTACTGGTCACTCTTTTCCATATAGTCACACTTAATGGCAACCAAGGCTTTAAAACTTTCAAAAGCACACATAGTAGCACACATCGTGTCCTTTGAAGCCACATAATAGCTTTGTGTGAAGTTATTCACTTGCTAATATTTCCCTACAGCGAGCTGATAACTGCGGTGAATGGATTGTTGGAATCCATATAATATTCTCACATACAGGGGTGGTTTGCTAACGACATAAGTTATATTGCAAAGAAGTCATGTATATTTTCCTGTGCCAGTAAATAGAATTTGTGTTATTCTAAGAAACGTAAGCATAGCAATAGTAGGCTGATTAATTATTAAGTATAAATTATTAAGTATTGATAAATCATTAGTACTGTCAGTAGTACTTATGACTTTATATTGTATAAAATTTGTATGACCTTATATGCTTTATAAAATTTTGACTCAAAGATGTTAGAGTTCCTCATTCACAGTTAAACTTGTAACAGTTTTCTCACCAGTAAGTTTAACACCATGCTAAATTTGTTTTTTTTTTTTTGTGGCATAATGAAGGTGCTGTTACAATAGTGTCAGTCATGGGAGGTGTGGCTAAAAAAATTGCTATAAGAATTGATAAGCAATTGATAAGAATCTGTTTCAGCTTCATAAAAGTTGTTGGAAGGTCAGTGAGATGTTTTAGTATTAGGCCTCTGATTGAAAATAGAATTAGTTTGTACAGAAGTAGACAATGTTAATCTTACTTTCAACCACGCCTTGTCATTCCATATGGGAAAACATGTTTGGCAGCAAAAATCAGGCAAGACATAGTAATGTGGATAAAATGATGAAATGCAACTGAAATGGAAAGTGCGGCAGGTGTGTCTCTTCTGGCAGTTTGTGGGCGGTGGAAGAGTTAAGACATTCGGTTTCTTTCTGTTTTTAATATTCTGTGCTGTTAGGCTTCCTGGAGAGAGAGA
>JBAJNP010004301.1:0-34273 GCA_036877545.1 Yasuhikotakia modesta | reverse complement strand
GTATTGCTGTATAGTTAATCCCATTTGATTATGCCCATTATAGCATATTTCCATTTGAATAGGGTCTCCAATAAGGTCCAATAACTCCCCTGGAGTGGGGTCTTAATATACAATGTCCCTATAAAAATCTTGACCCTTAAGCTAGACTTAAAATGTATTTAATGCATTAAATAACAAATTATGAAACCAGACGGCATGTATTGCTAATCACGAGATGTCTCAAGATGACACGTTATCTCTGAGGAGAAACATCACACCTCTGACTTCCTGCAGATCAGAGTGGCAACACATCTGCTCCTCAGTGTTTAGCTGTGTCTGTCTCTTCCTGCTCTGAGCCGCGATGACGACAAACGCTTTTATTAAACCACTATTTGAAATTGCAAAATAGTCAATCATGCCACATTCACAGCATCACCCTTGATGTGAAAGACTGCCCACTTCTGTGCAGAAAGTCTGCTGTCCGTAACTTCATGTTAGGTCTGTAACATCCATTAACATGAATGTGGGAAACACATGGATTTTAAGTGCAATTTCCAACCATTGGTTTTTCAACCAATAGGGCCGTGAAAAATTCCAAGTGCACCACAAGATGACTTAAGCATTAAAGTATGATAAAACAACTAAAAGCTCAAATATTTTCTAGTGTTTGGTTATTTTTAACAGAAATATAATGTCTTTATAATTAAACCAAGCCTTAAAAAAATGCCAAAATTAGTACCACTGGTGACTTATATTGTGACAATATTGACAATATTGTTGTGGAAAATTGGGGGAGTGAATGAGTTTGGTGGGTTTAAAGGTTCAAATAGGTTAGAATACTACTCTACACTACACTACACTAAATCTTAAATAAGGATTTTTTTGTGTTTCAAAATTTTGCTGTTTCATGTAGGACACTAAATGAGCCAGAACTCTTAAGAAGTCTTAAGAAGTAGTTTTGTGATGCCCCCCCCCAACCCAGGGAAGGAATATTTGGTTGCTTATTTGCCTCATGCATTATTCATGCGTTACAGTTAAAAGCAGCTGCAATCGTAAATCATTGATTTCTCTCTCTTCCTCTCTGTCCATTTCTCAGGAGCTGATGGGAAAGGGGTGATACAGAATTTCAATAAGACTGTTTTGCACAGCCTGCCCCGTTCTCTGCTCCTCATTGCCGTGGAGAGTGTTCTCATGGGAGCAGCCTTCCTCGCCATGATCATCGTAAGACCATCGTCATCCTCTCCACGTTATCGCAGATTCCCAAACATTACTGATAAATGACAACTATTTACACTAAATCAGTAAAGTATTCAAGTAATCTCTTATTCTAAATTTGTTAGGGGCGGGACATATCAAAGTGCATAAAAATAGCCAATAGGGACTTGAAAACATTTAGAGTGCATTAAAGAGTGCATCATGAATATTATTGGTCCATATTCCCGAAAAACACATTTTAATGCTTTTTAGATTTTATCTGCTAATAGTGCAATTTGTCTGCTAGCATACAAACAGCCTCAAAGCTAACACACACAAAAGTAACATTTTTATTCATTCTGGTCCACAAGCAGATTCAAGATGTTTTTTTCAATAATGATATAGTGACAAATTAGGAAAGATTTGAGCTTCCGATGTTCCCTGTGCAGTTCCTGGTGTTGTGTGGGGCTGCGTATCGGCCCACGGAGGAAATCGACCTCCGCAGCATCGGGTGGGGAAACATCTTCCAGTTGCCGTTCAAGCACTTACGAGACTACCGCATCCGCCTGCTGTGTCCGTTCTTCGTTTACTCTGGCTTTGAGGTGCTGTTTGCTGTCAAGGGACTCATTCTGGTGAGAGAATGAACTCTTAACTGCTGTATGTTCTTGCAGTATTCTGTTAAAGGCTGAAGTCACGCTGTGTCTGCCTTCACTTCAAACGTTTTATAGCTTCATGTAACAATTTATTTCTGTTTTGTTTTCCTTTCCACAAAATTACCACCTACGAAGAAGCGAGGCGCTTCAAATAAGCCAGTTTGCTTCTTATTAAGGTTAATTATGGTTTTAAAGTGACAGCGCGCAATTAGTCATGTTCTAATCCTATTTTCTCTCTTGTATCATGTCTCCCTCTCTATATTTTCCCCATTACCATTTGTGACTCTCAGTCGTATGGCGTGTGCGTGGTGGGGATGGAGAAGCTGTGGCTGTTAGTTATGGTCTATGGTTTGTCATCCTCCATCTGTTCGGCACTGGTGCTGTCTATGCTGCGCTTGCCCAGGCCGGTTATTCTTCTCGCTGGAGCGTTCATGCACTTCATCCTCCTAATAGTCCTCATGTGCTGGTCGCCCCCTCCAGGAAAACCAGAGTATCTTCCATATTTGCTGGTGCTGTCCGCCCTCTGGGGTCTGGGCACTGCGTTTAACAAGACAGGTCTGAGCAGTGAGTACAGATGCTACTTGCACTTTTAAGGGTGTGTACTAGAGGTGCTGCCTACATCACATGCAGGACGTATGGAAACTATATAGTGCAATTGCATAATGCTGTGAAGACAATACTAAACTAAGCATAAAATACAGCATATAAAAAAATAGTAAAATACCCAAAAGTTTTACTTATAATGAGATATTTGTCATCAATACTTTGCTAATTTTTGTTTATTGTTGCTATTATTTTTGTATTTCATGAAACGTCCTCATTTTGACCTCATATGTCATTTTAATGAGGTCGTAGTTTGTCCCAGTTAGCCGCAATGCATTCTAGGATTGCTTTCCACGTTTCCTTCTGGCATAAAATGCTAGAGAGCGCTACTTTTTGGAAATGAGCAACTGAGCAGTTAGCCGTTAGCACAGCCTATTTCCTAGAGAATACATCTGCAGAAGAAGGATTACACCTCTGAATTGAAGAGAGAGTTTAGAGCTGTCATATCAGAGCTGTAACACACAGTAAACAATGTTGTTGGTGTGTGTAGTTCTGCTGGGGTTGATGTATGAAGATAAGGAGCGACTAGACTTCATTTATACCATTTACCACTGGTGGCAGGCGGTTGCCATCTTTATTGTTTACCTGTGGTCCGCGATGCCTATGAGGGTAAAGTCATTATTTCTGTGGATTTTGGTTGTTATTTTAAATTAATATTTCAGTGAAATGAATTTAAATATTTTAAATAATAATAGGTTTGCATTTTTTCTAAGGCCAAGCTTGGACTGCTGTTATTGGCCCTTATGGTGGCGTCTTTCTGCTACGTACAGATGGAGCGACGCCTGGCAATGAAAATTCCATTCAGGTTGCCACGGATTCCTCGTCCACGTCATAAGGTATTTAAGTGTGCTTGCTGTAGGATTTAAACAAGCCCTCAATCCTATTGTATATATTGAGCTTTGGAACAGAACCCATCCCTCCCCAGCTCTGCTATGAGGAGATAATGCTTTTTGATGACATATTTGTTATTAATTTTTTTGTCATACCATTGGACGATAAAATGACCATAAGGGTCTTTTGATATAAGCACACATAGGACCCAAGGACTCCTTAGCAACTGCATAGCGACTTATTAAAAACACTCAGAACACCTTAACGACCACATTCACCTGGCAACCACCCACAACATCCTTGCATTGCCACAACGCCGTTTCTGTGGGCGCCTGTGATAAATAACCTTTAGTGCACATTTGCTTGGGTAAGGTGGGATTGTGTTGTGAAAAGATTACATTTACATACAATCACAAAATGTTTTGAGAAGGTTTAAGGCTTCTGACAGACGCTTGTGTAATTCTTTTCCTTACTGATGTTTGCATACATATTCTGTTCCTCAAAGGTCAAAGGTTACAGATACCTTGAGGAAGAAAACTCAGACGAATCCGACACGGAGCTGAGCGATGCTGATGCTGATGCTGATGATGATGATGAGGAGAAAGAGGAGGAAGAGGAGAAGCTGGTTAATGATGACAGAAGCACAGACGCAGACTCCCAGGGTTCACCGCAACCGGCGAGGAACAGGGTTCGAGAACGCAGGAGGAGACACGACAGCGAGAGGGAAGATTATGTCCAACCCATGAGGGAATAAAAAAAATGTGAGGAAAGCGGAAGCAGGAAAATACCGTAAATAGTCAGATTTGAAGCTAAAGACGTGGCATAGAAAATACACTCGCTGTTAAACCCTATATTAAATGTTTTTCTTTAGGAAGGAACGTGTGGGTCCCCACTGAAAAATGAAGGTCAGAAATAGTCCACGGTTTGAAAAAGTAGAAGCGATACACACATTTTATTGAATGAGAAGTAAAACAAATTGCAATACCTTGTAAGGTCAGGTGGTTTGTTACCATAGAAATGTAATACTCTCAGCTTTCAGCTGATGGTCAAGGTGATATACCTGAGTTTGTATGTTGCTCTCATTTCTTCTTGCTCTCTGTAATATTGCTTATTTCATTTCTGCAGGAAGTTACATTTCATGTTTTCATTTTTGTATGATTTTTAATTAGTAAATGATGTTGTAAACTGACTAAAGATTTTATAATAAACATGACAGAGAAGATATCATTCAAAATATAGTTTGACCTTTAATTAGAATGTTATTATAGGATATGTTCACCCCAAAATGACCTTTCCAACCCGATTAGGTAATTGCATTACATTGCATTAGAATTGCATTAAATTGCAAAAATGTTTTTCCTCAAGACTTTCTGTTCAACGAAAGACTTCACTTTAGTGTAGTGTGTATATGTATACAGTATATATATATATATATATATATGTCTGTGTATGTGTGCTTAATTAGATCTCAGCAGAAAGAAGATAGTTTGATGTA
The DNA here is from genome assembly GCA_036877545.1 of Yasuhikotakia modesta. Taxonomy (NCBI): domain Eukaryota; kingdom Metazoa; phylum Chordata; class Actinopteri; order Cypriniformes; family Botiidae; genus Yasuhikotakia; species Yasuhikotakia modesta. Next base: position 29,518 of record JBAJNP010004301.1, on the reverse strand, counting down.
TGTATTAGTCAACCATCATCCTCCTCTCCAAATGGTTTAGCACACACTCCCATCTGTCACTTATGGCACTCGAGCGTCACAGAGAATGACATGTTTGCATATATAAATCCACATCTTGCCTTGATCTTAAAGCTTCATCTAATGAAGCTATAAATACATTGGCTGGCACCTTGGCAGTGAGGTGCTTTTTCTGTGCACTGGTGTATTTGTGCACGTGTGGCACTTGCCACCAATTAGTAGAATGTTCTACAAACGTTTCACATTTGGCTTAGTGGAAACAAGATGTAAACCAGGATGGATTGAGATTCCTAGCATTCCTAGCTTTCCTGTCTCTTCCTGTCTTCTGATTTTTCCTCAGATTTAAAATTGAAGGGTCAAATTTCCTCCAGTTCTGGAAGTCTGTACTGTCTGTCACACTGCATAAAACTGCTGTCCTCAGTAGGCCGGACACTCATAACACACAAATCTGCTTGGAGAGACAGAATTATAGCAGTGCGAGACAGATGGAGAGGTCAGGGAGTTGAAGAGGAGATTACTTAATCAATTCAGTCTCTACATCACTCCAAACAGCTTGTCTCTTTACAACAAGACAAGCTGTTTGGTGAGGAGTGAGAAGAATCGAGAGAATTTTGAGAAGCTAAAGCCATCAGCTTCTGGTGTGTTGACATCTTTAAGCCAAAGTGACCTACAGTGAATTCAAGCTCTATATACTTAATTCAATATCAGTAGGAACATTATTGTGCATTCCAAAGGTTATTAAAACTACGTAATTTACCCTTTCATTAACAGCTACACATTTGATAGGTCTACACATCAAGGTACATCTAGGTGTGAATTTTGCACTGTGTTAAATTATCAGGTTTGAGTGCCGACACGCGCTGAAACGGTAATATAACGTCACCGCATCCAGATGCGACATTCACAGGTACAATATTGTATAATGTGATGCATGATTATTGTGTGTGTGTGTCTTCGGCAACAAGTACAGAGTGTGAAGTTCACATTCAACATTCCTCCAACAGCGCCTTATTGCAGCGTTTTGTTAAGCAATATTACTAGGACTAACACTTCACAATTACAAGCAGTGACGGCAATCTGATCTGTTGTGTGTGGGTATGTGTATTGTCAGCACAGCTGTTGAGCATGAGAAATGCACAAACCGGGAGAACAGTAGTTTGGCACTGATGGTGTTTTGTTAAGCGTTGCTCACGTGCCACGCTGCACATGCACGGAACCCGCTTGCGTGTCACAGTATCTCGTGTCCGGCAGGTGTGCATCACACGCTTCTGCATTGAGACCAATGAAGTTCTCATCTCTCTTAAATAACGGGTAACTGCTCAGATTGGCCTGTGGAGAGAGAATGAACAGACCGAGTTGATACAGGCGGAAAAACAAGATGCTTTAATGAGAGACGCTTTTTGAAAGTGTTGAATTGGAGTAGACACTCAGGCATCATTTTCACATTCACAATTTTCTTACATTGCGATTCCAAGACTATAATCTTTGGCTTTTCAAAGCAGCATTGTTATGAAACCAAACTCAACTTCACTGAACAAACATCTTTGCAGATGCAGTCAATGGTTATTCAGTGCCTTAGCACTCTATTCAACACCAAACAAACTATGAAAATCTCTTCATCCTTCTCATCTAATCACATTCCACAAAGCTGCTGTAATTTCCCAAGAAAACATTTAATGGGCCCTTGGTAAGTATAACTAGATGATTAATTTTAAGATTAGAAAACTGATGCAAAACAAGCAGCCACTATAAAGTATTGTGAGTGGTTGCTATGGCATTGCTGTTAGGTTTCTAAGGTGTTCCTTGTGTTTTTGGTGTGTTGCTATGTGGTTACTAGGCCATATTAACTGTTTTCTCTATGATATTTTGTCTCTATATATAGACTCACATCACTGTGTAGGACGCAGGGACATTATCTTTCCACAGGGAGATGTTTCCTTTTCCTGGGACAAATTACTGCCCTTAGAAGTCAGGATGCTTGTATTCCTCCCAACTACATGTAAAGACAATTAAAACATTCATAAAGCACTTAACTGAGTGTGAAAGAAGCTTTTTGTTATATTTATGGTATTAGCATAACACCAAGTTACATTACTGATGTCTGTTTATTTAGCAAGCTAACCTAAATGGTTAAGATAATACAGTTTCTGTCATTTCCAGAGCTGTGAAAACATGTCTCTTGTATTATGAGGCGTGTTGCACATAAAGACACATTTTGCAAAGCAACTATTTGTAAGAAACAGAAAAGATTATCTTCAAACACATTTCAAGAGCTCAATTTCCTTATTAATTCTGGAGCTTTTGCAATCATTAACACAGAGTGGGCGACTCGCTCTCCTTTCCGCACTTGGCCGAGCGGATGTTGTCATCCCACGCTCCTGGATGTTGCAGCGCTCCGAGGTGAGTTCCTGACATTTCCTTTGGAAATGTTCCCGCTCCAGCACTGTCACCTGACAATCACACATGCACGTTTATTTCCAAAATTTTCAGAACTTTAATCTCTCTCCTACACCCACAATCACATTCGTGTCACTGTCCTTTCTGTGTGGCCCTACATCTGTACAACCTGTATTCCTGTAGCTCAACTGGTAGAGCATTGCATTAGTAGTGCAAAGGTTGTGGGTTCAAACCCAGCGAATACAAGTAATGATAGAAATGTATACCTAAATTAATAAATGAAAACCCGTTTGCATCAATCTACAAAGTCAGTATTCAGGAAAAATAAGCCTTTTAAATTATTGAAAGTCTTGAAGATGAATCCAATTGCCTACTTTTTACATAAAAATATATCAAAATGACCTTGAATCATGGAGACATATCTAGGCCAGAAATTGCTGATTTAATTTGACTGGTTTTACTCTTTATTTTGCTCACTGTTTTTACCGACTGACACAGATAGACGCAGTCCAGTCCTAACAGAACCAGATGGATTGGTCTTTGCAGGGATCGTATGTAAGTGTGTTTGGGTGTGTTTGTGAGATCATTGGGAACAGACATTCTCTTTGTGAATCGGGAGGAGCGGCGCATTCTGCGCAGTCAGCGCATTGACTTTGGTGAAGCGTGCACCTGCGATGCCTGTGTGCGAATGCACACAGCCGTACAATGGTGCGCAGGCGGCTGTATTCCTATCAGTCAGCATTGTGCATCCTATGTTACACATAGAGCAGCCTACATCTGGTTGTGTGTAAATTTTTCAATGGTTAGACTAACAGTATCACTCACCTGTGAAACTTTGATCTGCTTTAACTTTGCCAGTTTAATTGCATTAATTTGCTGGCTTACTGCTCAGAAAAGCTTTTACAGTTGGCAGCACAATTCTCAGAGTTTTAACACAACAGGTGTGCTGCAGTTACAGGTTACGCTATTTTGTGAATGAGACAAAATAGACTAAATAAATCGCCACTAGCTGAATTAGCTTTTGATGAAGAAATATCTATATATTTCTTCATCAAAAGCGGGAAATAAGTGTTGAGGGCGGGAAATAAGTGTTGATTGGTGAGATTGTTGTCTGATTTTTGTTGTTTGATTTTGGTGTTTTACTTGGTATACATTAAATACGTTTAATCACAATTCATCACATTTTATGTCATTTGTGATAACGGCCTACATCATCACACACAGGAAAAACTCTGGGTTTGATAAATGTGTACATCTCTCTCTCTCTCTCTGTTTGATGATGGGGTGATTTCTTTTCTGTGTGCGGGGTGGTGAGCTCAGCGATTTTGTTTCAGTGGGTTTAATCCCCCCTTACTGGACGCCAGGCTATATAAAGGGCACACGTTTGCTTTCAATACACACATCGAGTGAAACAGACGCTGACTAACACGCAGGTAAGAGACTCGGGTTTCGGACCAAACAAACTGAAAAACAGTTTTAAACCCACATTTTGTCTATTCAAAGTTTTTTTGACTATGTATAAACACCAGCACAAGCTTGTGTAAGAAGACAAATCTGTTGCAGAGAGAGAAAAACTTTGACACATAAGACTGTTAGAATGCAATTAAGAAGTGATGCTTTTGTGAACACACAGTTTAATCGATGTCAGGGCAAATTCTAGACATTTCTGTCATGACGGAAAGAAAAAAGAACAAGAGGCTGTTTAAATGCTGTTGGCGAATAGCAGCATTAAAAGGAAGTTTAGAATAAGAGTGATGAGGCTAAGTTGTTTTTATTTTGAAGGTTTTCAATTTAAATGACTTGCTGTGATTTACATTTGCACATTTAGTTACAAGGTGAAGGAAATTTAATGTTTTCCTCACCTTGATTTTCTCACCTTTACTTACAAGGTAAGGGAAACAAAGTTACAACCCATGTTTAAAACAATACCTGTTAAGGGAGAGAGAGAAAACACATTTTTAGCTGTTTCTTGAATATTGTAAGTGATGCAGTTTTTTTGTTTGGAAGACGATTATTGCTTGTTATACATTATTATAGATTTTTTTTAAGGTTGGCATTTTTGGCATCTTTCATCAGTATTATTCAAGGTTTTATTTGTAATAAAAATAAAACGCTAAAATAAGTTTGATTTGTAAATTAGTCATATAGGACCAATTACGTTACTCGCATGAGTGTTGCATTTCTATGCCGCTATTGTGCAAGAGTTTGTGTGAGTGGGTGTGAACTATGAAACGTATGAAAATAATTCATCCAAAGGCTATTAATGTACTCAGTCGACCATGAGTATCACACTCATTAATTATTTAGTAATATTTAGCACTTGACATCACTACATGTCCAACAATAGTCATTTCAGTGAAGTACACTCACTTCTCCACTCATATGTAGCCATATGCTCTCTCTCTCTCTCTCGCTCTCTGCAGTCACCATGTCCTCTGGTGGAGAGAAGTCCAAGCCTGCCTCCCAGCCTGACGGGAAAACTGCTCAGCCTAAGAGAACTGAGATGGGAATGGGAAATTATAGGGTAATTCATTTATTCTCATATCGTATTGCAACATGAACACCAGCTAACATCCACTCAGATGCACGGAAGTTACTTACCATTACAAGATTGCTGTGGAATACTTCTTTCTGATTGGTCAGTTGCAACTTTCCATGGTCAAATATGTTTCACCAGTGACTATTGCTCTTGATAACACTGCATAGCTAGCCACTCATTTAGAAAATCTTAAAAATGTACTATATAGCAATATTTAATATATAGCAACATACACATATAGGCGTATAGAAATATATACAGTATAAATTAATATTTCACACAAATTCCCAAATTACAATTCCACACATACTTAAAAGATTAATTTGGTTGGCAGCTGTTTAGTTGTGGGACAAATGTACACGTGCACGATGGACTTAATAACTTTTAAGCGAACGTTGCGTTTCTGTTCAGTTTCCATAGAAATAGCTGTGGGTGTTGAATGCATGCAGTATTTTTAAGCCAAGCCAAAGTGAAAACTGTCAACTTAAAATTGCACCACATGCAAAAATAGCCAGATTTTCCTCTTTGTTTTCAGATGTACGTGTTCGATCAGGAAAACTTTCAGGGCCGAATGATTGAGATCACCAACGAGTGCATGAACGTGTGTGAGATGGGCATGGACAAAGTGCGCTCTCTCCGCGTGGAGTGCGGCCCGTGAGTGACACACACGCATCACTTCCTGTGACTTTCTAGCTGCTTTGCTTTTCAGAGCTGAGCTTGTTCTTGTTTGGTGTAGGTGGGTGGGCTGGGAGCAGATGAACTTCTGTGGTGAGATGTACATTTTGGAGAAGGGCGAGTACCCTCGCTGGGACTGCTGGAGCAACTGTCACAGGAACGATTATCTGCTCTCCTTCAGACCTGTCAGAATGGTATAAATCCATTTTTTCATTATTAGCATTCATACTTATGTTAGTTTCAGTTTGGTGTGACTCTGTTACATGACCACAATTGTCAAACCAATATTCATTTTGCGGTGGGGTGTGGCATAGCATGCTTTACAACATTAAGCTTTGGTGCTCATACATACCATGTGGGTTCGAATATGACATTTCTTCATCCAATTCTCATGATACCTCGAAGTTCATATCCACAGATGTGACCAAAACCAGAATGAAGTTCCAAATAACAGTAGTTCTCCATTTTATTTTTGTTTGCATTCCTGACAGGACCCAGAAAAGCATAAGATCTGTCTGTACGAAGTCGGTGAGTTCAAGGGCCGTAAAATGGAGATCATTGATGATGATGTTCCCAGTTTGTACACCTACGGTTTCACCGACCGCGTTGGCAGCATTATGGTTAGCTGTGGAACGTAAGTGCTTCTCATCAGAACCTATAGGCCGCCTGTAAGCTGATCTATAAGCACACTGTATTTATATATATTTTGAGCTTAAGCATAAAGAGTTCCATTTATGTGACGTTACAACACCTTCTGCTATTTTGACTTAATATAGAGAGAAAACGTAAGTAAAACCATTTGTAGGCTGATTTCCCAGGAGTGCAAACGCTGTGACGCAAAACATTAAACACCTCTCCTTTAATTTCCATCCTAGTTACTAACTATCTCCATAAACAAACATGTCTATATGAGGAAATTATGCATACCTTAATATTATATCATTAATATCTATAATATCATTTTCAGTGTTTTAAACCTCGAAATATTTACAAAATCATATCACTGTGGTAGCTTACAGCAAAACTTCATAATTCATAATTTGTTCGCTTCGTAATTATAATTCAGTTTTTTTAATATGTATGTCCTTCTTTCTCTCTTTTCTCGTTCCCAGCTGGGTGGGCTACCAGTACCCCGGTTACCGTGGCAGCCAGTACCTGCTAGAGAAGGGCGACTACCGTCACTTTAATGAGTTCGGCGCACGTCACCCTCAGATGCAGTCGGTCAGGCGCATCCGTGACATGCAGTGGCACCCGGACGGATGCTACACTATGGCCACCAAGTGAGGGCTTGGGAGGACGAGAAAGAGAGGGAACAGGGGGGAGAGAAAGAGAGAGGAAGCAGAAGATGAAAGAGGGGGAGGGGGGAGGGCCAAGAAGGAGAGGAGAAGCGGACCACCCACATGAAACGAGAAATGGAGGTCAGTCCAGTACGGATAGAAGCCTAATTGAACTGAAATTACAAATGGCCTCCAGAGTTAGAAAACAAACGCTTGTGAATCAACTGACTGGAATTTACGAGTGACATTCTCAGCCCTCTTTATTTTCTTCTTTTTACCTCATCTTCATCCCTCTTCCTCCTCTTCCTCATCCTCCGTACATTTTTCCATGAGTCCATCACAGAGAGACGTGTCAGGAATCAGGGTGGGTTGGATGGGTCAGCGGGTTTTTGTGTAGGAGAGGCAGGAAAACCTTTATATCCTTTTGAAATGGTAATAAAAGCAACACCTGTGACCACTGTTCCCTGTTATCACTGCTGTTATCACTGCTGCTATCTGTGTCATTCAGCCTTGTCTCAATGTGTCAGTCCACCATGAGTCCCCAGCAGATACTAAAAACATCTGTTCATCTTTCTAAACTTACCATTTATGCTGCTGTGCAACACATCCAATAGTTAAAACACACACACACATATTTGTCTAGACAGACAGAAAGACAGACAGACAGATATATATATATACAGGCAGATAGCTAGATAGGTATAGAAACATATATGTATATACAGATACAGAAAGACAGACAGACAGCTAGATAGATATAAAAATATGTATATACAGATACAGACAGACAGGCAGACGTCTATTTTGTTTACAGCCTACAGATATTATTAACAGTGATTTATAACAACCAATAATACAATGGATAGCAATAATTGCCAGTTGTTGAATAACTTAAGATTCTTTTTAAACAACACTGAATCTCTGAATTAATCCAGCCGTAGCAATTTGAGCACAGATTACTTTTGTGAACCTGTCACAATGCATTGTGGACTTTGCCAAGAAGCTGTTATTGTACAACAGAGCAGAACCAATTATACTGACTGGCAAACCTGCAGCATATTAACAATTTATCTACAGCAGCAGAACAGAATTAGTCATTAAAATGTGTTTGCTATGTAAGCCGTCCAACCTTAATTAACTTAATTGCGTAACGATTATACAAGATGAGTGTTATGCTTTTAGACTCACACTGTGTGTTGTGACTGCTGGGTTTTCTGATTTGGAAATAAATTACATTTTAAAACAGCATATAAGTATCACCCTTAACAGACTGTTTTTACATTATGTGACTCATACATATTTTGAATCTTTCCAAGCCCCTTACTGCTTGCATGAACCATTATCTTGTATGTATGTGTTTAGCTCTGTTTAAAGGTGTGTCAGTGTTCATTATCATACATTGTGTAGCTATTTCCTAATGAACCCCATAGCAAACTTTTGGAATAGATTAATAGTTTATTTGATGCAGGTGTCGCCGACGCAAGCCTTAAACAAACACGCACTCACAGATACTTCAAATTCCCTCAATGTCCAGACAAAATCCAGCCCCTACATTGACGTCAGTCGCCTCAGGGCTCACGCACGTAAACAACTACACACACACCTCGGGAGATCCGGTTTCTCCACGTCTTAAATGTGTGATCAGTCTCTTCTGCACTCCTTTCATTCGTACTCTCTGAGAGGTAATGAAAGGCGATGGGGGATGATTTGGGCCAGAGACTCGACTGATTAGAGGGAAGAAAGTTATCAGACAGCTCAGTGGGATTCTGAGGTAATTGAATCTCAGGAAGCTGTAGTACTGCCCTGTCACCACTAGAAGTGTTTGTAAAAATCACAGTAAAGCACTATTGAAATACAGTAATTTTTTAAACAATATTTCTAACCAACATATTAGTTTTCTTTTTGCACATACACACACTGTTAAAAATAAAATGTGCAGTTGTAACAGCAAAAATCTATTTTTACCTCAGCTGACCATTTTAAAATGGCTTTATATAGAGTAACCCTGTCAGGCTGAGTCAGTCGTATAAAACCACGTTTTTGACTTGAAACCAGTAGATGCTGCCACAAAATGCACATTTTTAGGTTACCTGAGAAAATATTTGCAATCTAATGGATTTCTGCATTCATATAAGCACACACAGAAAATCCATAGCATGTCATTTTATCTCTCTGCGTGTGTGTGTGTGTGGCAGGTCTCTTTTGCGTCACGGCTGTGTTGTGAGCTGGGGGAGAATCAGTTCTTTTTCTGTAACTTCCTAAAAAGTCTTTCCGTCGAGTGATGTAAGCTATTTGTCTCAGTGTTTAACAAATGAGTGGGTGTGAACCTAGCTGCTTCAGTTAGAGGGAAAGTGACACAAAAAAGGAGATAAAAAATGAGACAGAGTGAAAAACCTACAGAGCCACACGTATACTGTACATATACTGTAAAAGATGACAAAAATGCAGTTGTTAGAGTAAAGGAGTTATTTCTACTGACCCAAACCTTTACAAATGAGGTTGGGTGTGTCAGATTAAGTCAGTGACAATAAATTATACAGTATTCCCAATTAAACCAGTTCATTTGGTTTTTATCACATGAAGCACAATATGGGTTTGATTACCTTCAAATTACCTTGTGCACCTTTTATTAGTCATATATGAAATATATGCGTATATAAGAAGTTTAGGTAGAATAATTTTGAATTTAAGCTGGCATTGGTTTTACTGTGTCGTGTCAGATATGGTCTTACCATGGATTGTGTCATGGTGGTGCCATAGTATTCTTAAAAAATGCCTGGAGAGGCACATAAAAAGCATGCTGCAGGTGTGGTGGTGACGTGGTATCATCATCTGATACCATCAGTGTGCCATTGTACCACCACAATACTATCATACTGTGTTCATCATTAAATGCCTCTATCTCTTCTGCTCGCCACCGCTTGTCCCTCTTTCATCCACCTCTCTCTCTCTCTCTCTCTCCCTCCCTCTCCCTCTCTCTCTCTCTCTCTCTCTCTCTCTCTCTGGCTGATGGTGTCAGTGCTGCATGTGGATCTGCGTCATCGGTGAGCATCGTCTGATTGACTGGGTTAAAAATACAGAGTGAGTGTGTGTGTGTGAGTGTGTGTGTGTGTGTGTGTGTGTGAACGCATGAAGCTCAGAGGGCAGAGATTGTGTTGGGATGCTGGGGCACGTCTATGGAATGTGAGGGAAGAGCTGAATGTGGATGCAGGTTATTTTTAGCACGGTAAAATGAGTTAGTCTTCGGTAACTGCAACAGGAAGATATATGAAATTCATAATAGCTGTTCGGAGTAACAGAACAGCAATGTGTTTTTAATGAGTTTTTGGTTCAAAGATGTCCAGGGGTTAAAAAAAGGGAAAATATTTTTCTTTGCTGTGTTGGTGCATTTTTTCTATGAAAACAAGAAAATTGGGAGATGACATATTGAGGGACACATCCCTGTTTTGGCCAAAAGCTTTTTATTTACATTATTATGGTGAACATGACTTGCTATGTATATGAAATATGTAGTATATAATAATATGAGGTATGTATATAATATGATATATGTATATGAAATATGTAGTATATAATAATATGAAGTATGTATATAATATAATTTATGTATATGAAATATGTAGTATATGATAATATGAGGTATGTATATAATATAATTTATGTATATGAAATATGTAGTATATGATATTAGTGGAAGAGCTTTTGTTGTTTTAAGTTCATATGTTTTACTTTTATAATTATTGACTGTGTACAATCACATGAATTCTTCTGTATATTTAACAGGATAGTTACACCACTCTTCTTCTGACTTTTTACATTTATTTTAATTCAGTTTGCAAATTTTGAAAATGTTATCAACATTAAAAAAAGAAAACAGATACAAATATCATATTTTTAAGTGATTTAATAGTCACAGATGTATTTGTTTGACAAAGACTCTTTTATCTGTTTTTATCTGTTTTTTGCAGTTCTCAGTACTAGTTATGCTGGTTAAGGAGCTGGTGATGACAGCAGAAAAACAGTATCTATTTACATTTGAGTGTTCTGGCAGATGCTACATTTTATGTGTGTTCCCTGGAAATCAAACCCATGACCTTTGTGCTGCTAACCCATAGAGCCATGAGCAGCCCAGGGCGCAATTGGAGGCAAGGGCACCTTAGTTTTTATTTCTGCTTGCGTTGGGAAACTGGATCCCTTTTGATCCAAACAATATACCAACATCACCAAAATAGGTGACCGGAAGGTTTGTGTCACCAAATAAACAAGTAAAACGCAAACAGGAAGTCGCTCCTAAATATATGTGTTGAAGCAGAGCTGAGCTGTAATGATCATATTGACTAATTCTCAAAGAGACACATAAGCACTCTGTAACGGTTCAAGCTGTGCACAGTCCCACAATGTTGGCTGTTCCCGCACATACACTAACAGGGTCGCTTGGTTCTGTACACAAACACGCAAACATCACACACTTTGCCCTCGGAACACTTGCCCACACATCGATCGCACGCAGAAGGCTGTGAGCAAACTAACACTCGCATCCCTCCTTTTGAGTCTAACAAAGAGTCAGTGCAAAAAAGAGGTGAGGAAGAAAAGAAGTGAGGGAGAGAAAAACAGCCTGGATGATGAGGACAGTCACCAGAAGAAAAAAGCAAAGAGTTTAGAGAGAGGAGAAAAAAGACAGGAAGAGAGAAAGAGCAAGAGTTGTGTGTGTGTGTGTCCACTGTGCATTGAGGGTTTTAACAGGAGAAAAATTATCTGTAGTGAGTGTGGATCATTATCGGGTGAATGAAAGAGGGTTAAAGGATCAGATGAGTAAGAAAATACAGAAGAGAAATTGAAAGATATGGGTCAGTGTTATGCCAGGACTCCATATGAGACTATAGAGCATATAGATATATACAGTGTATAAAAGAGCCAATAGATACTGTCATTAAAAAGGGACATATATGTGTGTGTGTGTGTGTGTGTGTGTGTGTGTGTGTGTGTGAACATATAAATCAAGGGGCTATATATTGGAGCCTGTATATAGATACAGACACATATATAGACACACAGCAGATTTACATATAGATTTACATATAGAAGCTGAAGTAGATGTTTATGTAGATGAAGATATATTATAATTACATCAAATATGCTATTAGGCTTATTTAATTAATTCTCAGTACAAAACACAAAGACATTATTTATGCACAAACTTCATACTGAGTTTTAGTTTACAGCCCCAGTGACGCGCCCTTGCCTGTAAAAACACAGTAAAGAGTTTCTGTGTTCCAGACAGGCTGTGCAGCTGTAATTAATAACTCATCTCCTGCTGTATATCTTCATTTTCAGCCTGAAGGTCTTTTGATGTCGAGAGGCTTATTGTTTGCAGCGCGTCATTTAACTGACAAACCACACGACACTACGTGAAAAAAGTCCAAGTAACATCATTCACTCCAGCACAATGCGCATAAACGCGCCACCGAACTTCCTTTTTTGCCTGATGATGTCATCAGACACTTCAAAGCCAAATATTATTATGAGTGACGCATTCACTGCATTGTATGTTTACAGTCACTCTTTATACTCATCCTGTACTGTACAGCCTTTTACGTTTAATTTGTATTAAATTAGATAACAATGTTTGAATGATGCTAGAACATTTTTTGGCAATTTGTTTAACATGTTTCAAGATGATTTTAAAGGGTGTATCCCTCAGGTTCACATGTAACACATTAAACTAGCAGGTATTGTACAGGTAAACACAGGTAACAGGTAGTTAACAGAGTAACTATGGGCATGTTTTCTCATTTCTGAGCAGCAGAATTGTTGTGGTTTAGATCAGTTTAAACCATTTCAAATGTTTTGCTTGAAACGTGTTTCGTGTTTCATGCTTTTCTAAAATAAATGCCACCTACTGAAACATTAATACTTTTCAACATTAAACATTAATAATTTTAAAGTTTTGCTAAAGTGTTAGTGCTGAAATAATGTCACACAGAATACTGGTATAAGAAATATATATTAAATACACATAAAATATATGTAAAACATGTCAAATGAAATATAGATATGTTAATATATGGATTTCACACATATAAATTATGTGTCATACATATTTAAGCAACCATATTTTTTCAAACCTACAAAAATGTTGATTATTCATTTGTAACAAATTTATGTTAAACCCCAGCATCGCATACATACATTATATATGCGTATACGAGATATATACGTATATGTCCATGTGTATGTAGCGCATGAGAACGCATGACTGCCTTTTTAGGGAACGTGAACAGTAATGAGACGCAGAAAGAGGAAGCCGGTCTGTTAGTGGGCAGAAGAAAAAAGAAGCTAACAATAAAGAAAACACAATGCCTCTGTCAAGACGACAGGAAAAGTCTGACAGCTCCGTGTTTTCTTTTTGTCTAAAGCGTGACTTGGTGTCTCTATTTAATTATAATCTGTGTTGTCATAGCCGGCAGTGATGTATGAGGCTGAAGAACTTTCCAGATGCCAATATAAGGTTAATTTGGGTCTGGCTGTATGACGTCATTAAAAGTGCCTCATGCGCTCTAACTCCTCTCGTCCAATAGGAATTGAAAGACGTGGATGCTGTCTTGTTCCCTACGCAGGCACGGCAACTTTATAATTGTTTTTATTGTCTTTTAGATGAGACACTCTCCCGCTCTTCTTAAAGTTCCTGGCAAACGGCAGCATCAATTTTCTGTGAAGTCTCTAGTGGACACTTTGGTCCAGCGAATGTGTCTAAGACAAATTTCATGTAATCAAAGCAATTAAAGCGCATTTTTGGAGGGTCTGTTGAAACAGACACTTGGACATAGTCAGTGGCTCAAAGCTCTTGTAAGACAATCCTACAGAGATTTCTTATAATTGCTCCCATAAAGCAGAAAGCAGGACACATTCTGTGAGCAGGATAAGTCATCAGTTACGATCCATTTTCCCGTAAGAGAAGGAGTGTAAATTCTAATTGTGTATCGGCTACTGGGACTTGCATTTTTATTTACTGTAACTTAATTTTCTATTCACATCTACCATCTTACAGTATTTAGCTCCAAATCAACAAATTAAACACAGTTAAGTAGGCAAACCGTGAGCTATGCCAAAGTCACATACTGTGGCTACATTTACATTTAATTATTATTTACCTTTAAGCAGCTATTTAGCAGATATGGATTAAAGCTAGAAGAGTAAAACTGGACTGGATGCAGCTGTATTTATGACTTTTATTAATGTTAAGGAGAAAAAAGAATATAGATGTACATGTAACAGTAGGATGTACTGATGTTATTTTACTGGGTTTTTACAAAGAGTTACACTAAACAATTTCTAAACTACTTTTAGAAACACATTTTAAGAGCTATGTTTTACGCCATTGCATGTACGTGAGCACAACACATTTCTAAACTATTTACATAAATCAACTGTAAATATTTAATAAAAATGCATCAGATTAATTTATGACTGTAGGTGTGATGACAGTTTACGTTAACAGCCCGGCTCCTGACATTAACGCGTCAGAATTTGACACAAATTCAAATATAGCATATACATGTACGTAGCATATATACCTGGGCCGAAAAACACAAGAACAGTGATAACCCAACAATCTTTTTTAATAAAGATATGACCTAGATGTGAGAGACGCAGAGATGGATGAAAGAAGAGAGAGATACAGATTGAAACGTCACCACTAACCCTGAAGACATAAAAAGCAAGAGAGACACATTAGACACCAATGAAGAAGAAATAATGAACGAGTGAGAGAGAAAGTGGAGACCACTTAGGTACCGTGGGGGTTTAAACATTTGATTGTGGCTGTTTGTCATTAAGTTTTCCTGCAACACGATTAAAGTGCTGTGGACTTTGTTGAAGTTATTCTCACACTCTTGAGAGAGTTTCACTTAAACAGAACATTGTCAGTCTATAAGGTCATCTATAACATTTAAACCTATAGAATATTCTCACCTGCTTTACATTAGCACAGCACCTTTAATTTATTTTATTGAGTAAATTAAAATAAGTCTAACTTTCAGTCCTGATTGCTCTGGACTTTGATATATATATATAATTACATATGTAAATCGATACTTATAGATACTAAAAGATACTTTCCAAGTATTAAGGTTAAGCTACTGTAATCCAAACTGACTTCCTTCAGCCAGAGCGCAGTCTTGAAACTATCTTGACATCTTCTTAAAGGAATATTGGGATTATAAGTAGCATCAGAAACTTTAAAGCACTTAAGACAAAAGTTAATTTGGCCATCGCTCCAGATGTCCATTCTACTACAGCTGAAGCACTTACATTAATTTTTCATGAATGATAATGATATTATGTTTTAAGTCTACAGCGTCCCTCTGAAGTTACTGCGTTTCTAGGTGAATTAACTTTGTGGAGTACTTAGCAACCTTCAGTGAGTCATGTGACCATTAGGTTTAAGTTTAAATGGTTCATTAAAGATTGGATGTAACTTTACATGCACAGTGAATTGGCAGTTCTATCAGTTTATTAGTTTGTGTTCTGGCTATCATTTCAAAACTGTATTTTTTAAATTGAACTTTCACACACACCACCCAAACCCCTCTATACTTCCGGCTTGTTCTTTTCTTTAAAACACATCAAAATAAAATGTTTGAGGCAGTCTCTAAAGTCATGTGTGCTGTTTAGTATTCTGATTTCTCTATGCAACACAGCAAAGTACATCTGTCATTGCATGTGGGCTGCCACTGTAGAGCATTCCCCTAGGGCACTACAGAGCCACTTTTGGAACACTAGATGGCATACAGCTTTAATGCATTAGGCCGCTGGCCCGCTCTCTAATCAAGCCTTGTGTGCCACATCTCCCTATAAGTGCATTCCCGTATTCCTCGTTCCACTCTCCGTGAGTCATGTGTCATTTAGTTCCAAGGCTTTTAATTCCCTAAGCTCCGCCCATCCCTCCACATGCTTTACTTCCATTTCTGTACTGTTCCGATTCATCCCCCGTGATTCTTTTGTTGTGTTTTTTACGGGTTCTCCTACTTTCACACACAACTGTGCCACAACCCAAATGCTGTCAGTCATACACTGACATACCCTCAGCTGTCTGTAGCTGATAACATACATGAGATACACAGACCCCTCACACACACTCACACTTCCAGCTGGTAAGTGTAGGTGGAGCAGGGAATGCCTGGTTGTCCAGTCATCCTGTGTTGTTGTGTAGGTGGAGAGAGGGAGGAAAAGAAAGAAGATGAGTAAATGAACGAGGTGCTAAATAACAACATGGTCATTCTCAGGTCCACTTTTGTCTTTCGGTTGGTCTGTCTGGCTTGACCTGTTAGTAAGTGTTTAAACAGGAACGGTGTTGTGTGACGAAACAAGTATTTCAGTTTGTTGTTGTTTTATCATTTTAGAGCTCAGCCACTCCACAAACACTAAATATTATAAAACTTTAACTCAAAAAAAACAACTAGAAAAAAACTCTGAAGAAACAACTTTTATTAATCACTTGACTCATTATTGCCACATTATATAATATTTATCATAACAATTAGGGACAAAAATGTTGGTTGCACTTCAATACTGTAAGATTTCATTCATTAATATCAAATATATATATATGTGTTACCAAATGTGTTTTTCACAATATCCTGATCTAACTATTAAACCCTGGTTGAAAACCCAGGAACACAAAAAATGCTGTAAGACATTGAATTAAACATCAGCAGCAGAAAATGTATGTAGTTAGTCATCCGTTTTCAAACCCTTTACGATAATTTCATAGTTTAAACTCCAAATATCTGTATTTGCAATTATGACTTATGTGTCTCAAGAGCATAAGTTCTCCTCTGCAAATAATGCCTTTGTTTCATTGAGGCTTCTCATTGTTAATGCGGAGGAAAAAAATCCAAAGGGACTCCGTTCTAAACGCCAGGAAAAGACACGAAACGAGTGCCTGTTTCATGTGCCTCGTGCTCCACTCCTCGCCTGTTCTCTGTTCGGTCATTACCGGGCGGCGTGCCCGCGTTCCCCCGCCCTTTCCAAACTACGTCTCCACGATCGTAGTCCTATAACGTAACTCTGAGCTAAGACGTCTGACTTCCTCGGTCCAAACTGGTACGCGAAGGCCCTCCCCTTCCCTCTCCGCCCCGCCTTTTCCGTTTGCCACCCTCGCTTGGGCTTGACCCGCCTGGTGACGTAGGAGAGATTCCGTGGTGCCCACAGCCGTAGGCGCGCGCAGCGCACGGGTATAAATCGGGCCCGGCTCCGTTAGTTCTGCACTCTCTCAGTCGCTCCGACTCGGGAACCAGAGCATCAGCAGAGATAGCAGGGAATCAGTCGCTAAACTCCTCTGTCTAACTCGCTCTCGGCTTTGGTTCGGAATGGAAACATCTACTTTTACGCGGAGCCAACGCAGCTCCATTGCGCACAACTTTAAGAGTGAGTTTCTGCTTCTTTTTTCATTATTTGTCTGCATCTGCATTAGAATGGCTGTAAAGTGTATTAAAGTGTTCTAAGTATAAAAATAACTGCTTTTTAAAGTGATTGAAATAGCTAGAACATACATTTGTTGTCAGGAATGGGCTTGGTTTTACAGAGCAACAGTCGACGTGTTTTACCTTTACTGATTTTTTAGTTAATATTTTACGCGTACATATACTTAAAAGTTTTAGAAGATTACATTAAAATGTACATTTAATGAGAATTGGGAGATATATCCGGAGTTAGTAAGCATAAGGGAAATCGTTTAGAACTTGCGTTTTGCTTTACAAAGAAAATTGACATAAGTATTCATTGTTAATGCCTAATGTTATGTTTTATGTTTCATTTTGTTATATTTAAGATATTCTTATGTTGTTATAGATACAAATATTGTACCGTATGAATGTGCGTCGACACCCGTGTTAGTTTCAGCACTGGCGCTTATGGACAGCTCCTGTAAAGCCAATACAAAACATTGCGTAAAATGACGCACAACTTTTTCGTCATCAGGCGCGCTGTCGCTCTGGCTGGTGGTCTGGCTGGTCGTGGTAAAACCCGTGCCCGCGCAGCAGAACTGCCCTCACCGGTGCGTGTGTTACCCGACCCCCATGACAGTGAGCTGCCAGGCGCAGAACTTCACCATTGTGCCCAGCGGCATGCCCTACGAATCCCAGCGAGTTTTTCTTCAGAACAACCGCATCACTGAACTGAGAGTGGGGTCTTTTGCCTTCGGCACACAGGTAAGGAGATTTATGTTCTTGGTGCATAAACGTATAAGATGCATTTTTTGCGTTTGTAAATATATTTAACTTTAGAAATATGAGTTAAATGCTAACTGTAGTCATTAAACATTCTTTGTTTTTCCAATATCTTCACCTCATTTTATTTTCCATCTCTCCAAATTTATTCACTATTTTTTCATTCTCTTCTACCTTTTGTACAATATTCCTTTTCTATTTTCTTTCTTTCCATCAATTTACAACATGGCAGGTTTTGTGGCTGTTCTCCAACAACATCACCTGGATTGAGGCTGGTGCATTCAGTGAGCTTCGTGATCTGGAGGAGCTTGATCTGGGCGACAACCCCAACCTCCACCGTCTTGAGGGCGGAGCTTTCCGTGGTCTGGAGAAGCTGCAGAGCCTCCACATGCACCGCTGCCGTCTGGCTGCCCTCCCCCACGACATCTTCCACAAGCTCTACAGCCTGCAGTTCCTCTACCTGCAGGAGAACCAACTCCACTTCATCCAGGATGATCTCTTTTCTGACCTGATCAACCTCAGCCAGCTTTTCCTGCATGGCAACCGTATCCGCACTCTGTCCGAGAATGTGTTCCGGGGTCTGGTTAACCTCGACCGGCTGCTGCTGCACGACAACAGGGTCCGTCAGGTCAACCGCCGCGCGTTCCGTGATCTGGGCCGGCTGACCATGCTCTTCCTTTTCAACAACACCCTGGCGGAGCTCCCTGGTCAGGCCATGCGTGACATCTCCTCCATCCAGTTTCTGCGGCTGAACAACAACCCCTGGGCCTGTGGGTGTGAAGCTCGTCCACTGTGGGAGTTCTTCCGTGGTACCCGTGTTTCCAGCTCTGATGTGCTGTGCGCCTCCCCAGCTTCCCGCCGTGGACAGGACCTGCGCTTCCTGAGGGAGATGGACTTCGCTCTGTGCCCACTTCCTGACCCCGGCTCCCTCTCTGGCACGACCACCACCACCTTCAGCACCAAGACCCGCTGGTGGTTCTCCAAGCACAAGCCTGTCAGCACTTCCAGGGGCATCTTTGAGAAGAGCTCTGAGACCAAGGCGTACCCCTTCACTGGAGGAAAATCACAATATCCATCTATCACATCAACGTCCACAAAATACGAGCTCGGTGAGGAAGAGGCTCTGCTCCCCAAGCTGGATCCAGAAGAGTACTGGGCCAACTATGGTAATGAAGATGCAGGCATCACCTCCCTGCGCTGCTTTGAGCTTGAGTGTCCACCTGAATTTGACTCTCTGCCGCCCTCTTCCTCTTCTTCTCGCTCTTCATCATCTGTTCTTCTGCTGCTCTCCATGTCTGTCTTGACTGTGTGCACTCATCTTCTGTTTGGTTGAATAGCTGTATCTCAGAAGAACCCTCATCCCCTCATTTTTCTCCTCTCAGGAGGAGGGAAAGCCCCAGTTGCTCATTTTAACTTTTAAATGCCTTGATTCCTGTTTACCATCAGCCTCATCTGTATCTTTGTTCTGTTCAGTTTGAGCCTCTAGTTCTGTGCATCTAGAGGGCACTAATACTGATTTATGATACAGTGGGTAAACATGGGAACGTTGGGCAGTACAAGTCCTTAGCGAAAGTCATGAAAGATAGGGCTTGGTTAGCAAAGCTAATACACTGTCCTTCATTTTTGAGGACTTGTGTATTTAAAGCCTCTCTGTCAGTCAGTGCAGACAGAGGATATGAATATACATCTTAGGTTTATGTACAATATTTGTATGCTTCAAACTTCTCAGTCACTCTAAGTGCTTCTATGATAGTTGTAATTATAGCTTGTGATGTCACTTCGACAACCTCCATCTTTCTAATGAATGCTGTCAGTGCTAAAGCCACAGTTCCATTTTAGAGCACTTTTAAAGCTCTGGTTGTTACTGGTAACATTAGCATCATGAGAAAAGCAGTAAATTCCATTTGGTGTTGAATGTTTGAATGTAAGATTTGATCAAATCTGAGGAGCGTCAAAATTATCCAAGGCTAGAAGTGCTACAAAGAAATGGAGCAAAACTGGAAAGCAAAAACAGATTAAGTCATTTCAAAGGGTTGCAAAACAGCTAGAAGAGTTAGTGATGCCCACAGGGAGAGAGAAAGCATGTGAGAGAAAGATGGAGTGAGAGAGAGAGTGTGTGAAAGGAAGAGTAGGCACGAGAGAAGGCGAAAGATTTTATTACATCACCAACTAGCTATGACAGCAATTATCACTTATGTAAATATGACATGTTGGCAGAGGGAGCTGTAAATAGTGCTGTGAAGGGCCTTATGTTTGTCACTGTTCTGATTGGCCTGAATGTCAATGTGAGTCAGTTGTGATATTATTTCTGTGGTCAGTGCATGGAAAGATTGACCAATGGCGTATGAATGAGGAAATGTTACTTTTATTTTTTTCTTTATGTCTTTTAAAATACTGTTAACATGTTTTGGCATTACTTTGAAATAGATTCACAGTCTGTGCAAGACTATCTTTATTCATTATTTCCAATGTGTAGCTGCCAAGGATGTATCAGCAAAATTCTATTATTGCCCATTTATTTTACTCTCTGTTTGATTCAGCCAGTCAATAGCCAATCAAAAATAACTGGCATTATGCTAAAACTGGAACAGACTTCATTAAGGAAAGACTGTTTGATTTGACAGATTGGTTGACATATTGAATAATGTCTATCATTGGTCAATGATATGTGAGGGCTGCCAGGAATGGCAATAATGGATGTCTTTGTATGAACAGCTCTCAAACCTTTCCACCCGTCCCACTGGTCCTCAGCTTCTTTCCTCTTTTTAATTGGATAAGCAGAAAGCAATAAGAAACAGAGAGAGGGCTATTGAGGAAACGTGCAAAATTGAAAGAGCAAGGACAAGAGGAAGCTACAGAGAAAGAGGAGGACAAGAAAACAGCAGGGGCGGTTGTGGGTGGTAGAGACCAAGACGATAAAGAATGGACATGGAAACAAACAAAGGAAAAAAAATGCATTCTAGTGCAAAGGATGCATTTAGTGAGTAAAACTTTAGCTAGAAATTAAAATCTGGTCTCTCTTTCAATCTTCAAGAGACAACCAAGAAAACAAGATCAATTTATGCAGCTAGATCTATGCTGATTACCTACTGGTAATTCTAGCAATATCCTGTCTGATGTTTACCTTCAAATGATCTAAAAGCAAATAATACTGTCATTTCTGTCCCACAGGTTTTATATGTTGACACATTTAAGTCTGATGTATAATTATTTATGTGAAGTGTGTTTTGGAGGGTAAGGTCAAACTGCCTTGAGGTGCTCTCGAGTGACCATGTTTGTGAGGTCGCTCACAGATGACCAAAGCATTAGTTGTACCTTTTTACCCAGTATGCATCACTGAATGTAAGAATGGAAACGCGTGAGCTGTTGAATGTTTTCTCTAGAACAAACTAAAATGCTGGACAGAGCATGACAAAATAATAAAGGCTTATCTGTGGATAAGAAACATATTTGGTGTGGGTGTACTTTCTGTCTTCCTCCAGAAATCAAGGTTTTACGCTCTCATGTGCAAGATCTCATGTGCACTTACTCTCTCTCTCTCTCTCTCTCTCTCTCTTTCTCTCTCTCTCTCTCTCTCTCTCTCTCTTTCTCTCTCTCCCTGTCTCTCTTGCATCTTTCAGTCTGGCCTCCCCTGACACATACAGACAGGCAGGCAGACAACCACTTACTCACAAACATATTCCCCTGCTCTTCACTGCGTACAAAGTTCTTTGAAGTACACATCACTCAGTTACCATGCAACACACTGGCTGTCATTCAGAGTTCTCAACACTGAGCTTCAATTCAGAGCTGCAGAGCGTGCAAGAGCGTTCGTACGCGTGCAGTTAGACATTCACTGGCCAACACAAGTAAACGCTCCCCTGAGATAGAAACAAGAATGCAAAATGATGATGCTCTATTGAGAAAGTGTTAACAAAGAACTCTAGCTGTGACTTCAAATTGCTTTGTGACAGACTTCAGAAATCTATAAAATGCATTTTGTTTCTTTTCACTTAGAAATGCATTGATTTCCTTGCATCTTCTTTCTTTCTTTTATTCTTTCTTTCACTTTAGCAGATGGCTCTCTAAAAGATAATCTAGCTGACGAAAGTTTTAGTCCCCTACCGTGTGCAAAGGCAGGCTTAACACAGACTGACACATGCGCACACACACACACATGCATGTGGGTCCCAGTGAGAGGCTTAAAGGGTTTTCTTTCAATTCCACTGTAAATGTTCTGACTTCTTCATAGACTTGCCAACAGGCTGTTTCATTTTTCATCCAAAGCTAAGTGTTCAACAGTTTGAGTTAAAGCTTAACAGATTTTGAAGACAAATGGAACGTTAACCACATTTGTGTCAAAGTTTTAATCTGGCAGACAACAATTTCTGTTATTCAATCAATAATCAATCAATAAGTTACATTTTTGTGTTAATGTTAATGGTCAACTGTGTGAGGTTATTTTTTAATCCAGAAAAGTTTATTATATGCGTCTTGACGCCCCATTGGACGGATTGCACAAATAGATCTGCTCTCATCATCCCACCCACCATCTGCGTGCCCATTGGCTGTCGGCCATGTCACTCAACAATGAGACACAATGAATTGGCTGGCCATGGCGACCACGTCAATATCACGGCAGGCTGTCGATCGCTGAATATTAATGGAGATGGAGAATGAGTCATTGAACTGAATGAATGGGGGGGAATATGTGTGAGAAAGACACAAATAAGAAAACAACTTATTTGTTTATTTGCCGGAAATTACTCATCAGTGAGCTGTTTAAAAGTGCTAATAATCTCTCCATGGGAAACAAATGTCAATTAAATAAGGTCACTGACACATTCTGACACATACGCCCAGACATTCTTTGCAGTGAAAACACATTTTGTATAGACTTACACATTTGCAAACTTCTACAAACCTAATCCCTGCTGTTGTAAATGTTTCATGCTGTTTTAGTGGGTTTATGTTAGCAATACTTGCATTTGCACGTCCCTGTCCAGCACAGATTCACTTAGCTCATGTTCTTCATTACACATTCTCTTTTCACACAGTTTCTTTCACTCGTTTGTCGTCATCAGCCTCTCTCTCATCCCTCCCTCAGTTCCTCTTTCTCCAGCTCTTCTTGACGTCACAAACATCACCTATATTTTCTTATCTCCGCTCTCCTTTCTCAGTCTTTTGTGTTTAATTACAGGTCCAGGACTCGCAGTGCTTTGGTGAATAATGAGCTCATCAAGCGATTTGTGTTTAAAGCCCATCTTTTAATGAGGTCCACATTATTGGTGCTGCATGATAAAAAATAAACAGCGTGTGCAAGATCTTTCAAAAAATCTCCAGCGTTTCAACGTATCACTGCTGAATTAAAAAAGACTATGCTGGTCTGTATGCTGGTTTTATCTGCCAGCAAACCATTTTTTTCAGACTGGAAGATTCGCTTTGAGAGACTGGAGAATTTTGAGAGAATGGATTCCTAAGCACCAAGTTTTCATCTCATGTGTTTGAAACTGGGAGTACAGATTTCTACTCACACATCCCTACACATAAATGATAGAATGAGGCAGAGGTGCAGACTTGATGTGCAGACTTGAAAGGGATTAAAAAAGTAGACAGACATTTAAAGAGACATCGACGCAGCTGAAGCAGTGTGTGAAACAGGGAATGAAATGCAGGAGGAGTGAGAGGAGTGGTGAGATGTTTGAGTCACAGTCTTGGCAGATTCCGGCGCCACAGACATTTGGAGAGTTTATGAATTGCGTATGCAAAATCACACACTTTGCGCGGATGCACGCATACACACTCCTTTAATCCTAATCACACATTCTCAGAGCTTTGCACTTGTCCCGCAGTGAGGCAGACGGTTTCTGAATGGAGTGCGTCATTGCTTTCATTGGTGGACCGTGGAGAGTTCACGTGCCTACACCACTTTAACTGTCTACAGAAACTGTTTTCATTTGAAAATTGTGTGTGTGTGTGTGTGTGATTGGCACAGACACTGCCCTTTTGCTGCTTTGAGGTCTTCTCTGCTGTGTGTAAGGACACACAGTTGTTTCTGTTTTTATAGCTGTTGGGAGATTGGGTTTTGTCATCTGTGGCACAAGAAGGATGACTGTAAATGTCTGTGTGTACATTAATATATGCGTGTGCGTCAAACAGATTATTGACAATGTGTAACCACATTTAAATAGTTTTTTAATGCATGTGTATTTACGTGATTGGTGCATATGAGTAAAGTTAACATAACAAGACATCATGTGATGACAGGGACGACTAACATTTCTTTCATTACTTTCTTCCCCACAGTGCAACTGAGGAAACATGAGGCTGGGAAACTTGTATACACAAGTCTCAGCTTAAATTCCGGGTGGTTAATTGCTGTTTTTGATTATCAGCTGTGATTCTTACAGCAGAGTTTAGATCTATTTATCATCTTAATAGCTGCTTCTGTCGCTCTTTAGATATTTCTGTCTGAAAGTCTTTTCAGTTTTTGTTTTCCAGCAACCCCACCCACATAACGGTATTAATAAAGTTTAACCAGACAGTGTGTGACGAAACGCATGAACAAATTTGTCAAAAAGCATCATCTCTTTATTCTCTTCCTGCCAGCCCCTCGAGTCTATAGTCGCTCTTTCAGACCCCAGCGGCACCCACCCGCCCAGCATTATTATTATCAGGTTTAAATGCTCAGAGCTATAATTACAGATACAACTTATTGTGTTTGTGCATTGTTCAAAGTTTGGTTTATACTTTTCATAAACTGTGAAATAGTTTCATTTATTATTGTCACAAACTCCAGCATATGTTGTGATTTGGAGGCTAGATTGCAGTATGAAACGCTGGTGTTGTTGACTAGTATAACCAGCTTAACTTCTCTGGTTAACCAATGCCTTAAAAAACACCATGCTGATTAAGTTTTGCTGGCTAAACCAGCGCTGACCAACAAAGTCCAGCCTACTAGAAATTCAAGGTGAAATTCACACAGAAATGTACTTGAGCTGTGTGCTGTGTGCATACTGGCGTAACCACTTTATCTTTAATTTATTGTGAATGAAAAAATAATGCCTTCTTCCTGTACTGCGTTTTCCTTATAAAGCCCTCTTTATCTTCCGTCCCTCTGTCTTACGTTTCCACTGAACGCAGTTTCTTTCTCTGCATCAGCTTGTCTACGTCTTCGCTGCTGCTGTTTTCGTCATTCTGTTATTTCTTTGGAACTCCTGCCTCTTCTTCTTCTCCACCCATTCTTATCTTGTCTCATGTTTTCAAACTCTTTTGCTCTTTGTTCGACTTTCCATTCCAGCCTATTTTTTGCTCCTACTTGTCTCAGCAGTGCGTAGAAGGATTTCAGGGCGTCAGGAATAAACCAGGACAGACGCAGTGTTGTGCCCTGGGACACTCATGGATCCCATATGATCCCTCTCAAGATGGCTGCCGATTATGAGTCATCCTCTCTGTATTCAACTGCCTTGCAGCCTGTGTGCTCTTATTTTTTCCCACTTTCTGTTCAGCTGAAAATATAAATTATTTGATATATATACTTATATAAGTGAAAAATGCAACACATCGATTAATAGGTAAAGACAGACAGACAGATATGAAGGCAGACAGATGCCACATTTGTTAAAACAGTAACTGTTATGAAGGTCCTAGTCATGGATTTTGTAAATGATCTATTTATTTGGAAAATTGATATGGAATATATCAATATGGAATGACATGAAAGAGAGAAACTTGCTTTCCCATCTGAGTTTAAGTGTCATGTTGTTTTCCATGTGCTTTCAGTGCCCTCAAGAGGTGAAAGTATTCATCCAATAATGCAGATATTATTTTTCTGCATTCACAGCTAGTCTGTGGTTTAAGCAGCATTTATTCATTCAGTCTGTTTATTTGACAGCATAGAACTGTATTGTGTTTTAAAGTGTTTTAAAGCAAACACAATCATATTTACAAACAAAAATGCTCAAAGCTTTCTCTATTCACATAAGATTTAGCTGAAGTTTAAACCCACATTATATTTACAGAGATCAGTGGTGGCTTAAGCAATAACATGTATTTAACATAAAACTGATGAATTGCTTTTTTCACAATGAATAATGTTAAATAATGAATAATGTTCGTTTGACTTCACCTTCAAACAAAGTGAAATATACATTCTGTCCACGAGGGGACGTCATTGTACAATAACTCGCTTGTTCTCGACGTTATACTACAGTTTTGATTTTGACCCTTTCAATCCAGCCCAGATTAAAGACATACTAAAATGAAAACAAAATGCTTAAAGTATGTATATTAATTTATAATATAATATATACACTTTTTAATTACTTTGTACAAAAATAATATTGTTTATATTACATTATTGCATAAATAGTATAATTATAGAATTACACAATTACATTATGATATCTTTATATTACACATATATTGACATTATAATTAAATATATCTATGATATACATTATGATAAATATTTAAAATAGGTCAGATAGGGTTGTACAGTTAAATAACTGCTGTAAATCAATATTTTTACCTAACCATTCTCTTTCTTTGTTGTACTCATCACATGACATAACTGCCCTGATATGCTAAGGTCACATTTGATAAGGTTTAATAAGTTAAAGGATTCAACCTTTATACCTGAATAGTTCTCAGAACGAAATTCTGTCATTATTTGCTCACAACGATGTCAAACCTGCATGCTTCATATTTTCAATGCAACACAACTGGAGACACTTTTTTATTTAACATTTTTAGGAATAACGATTTTATTTTTAAGGAAAATGTACAATGTACCACAATACATTATCCGGTATCACAAAAGGATAATGTCATAACAAGTCATGATGCAAAATATGCAAAACAACATTCAGCCTGCAACAGTGAGGCTGTTGTATTACATTCAGCACAAGAAATGTGTTTTTGAGAGAGACTAAACTTTTAAAATGTGTAAAAAATGGTGTATTAAAATGAATTTACCATGCATGTGGCAGTGGACGCTGATATGTGAAAAACATGCCGATGCGTTTGCATTAGCAGTCTGTTATGATTCACTTGTTCGGAATAAGGTCACACATGGTGGAGCACATAGTTTGCCCTAATATGTGACTACCAGGCTTATCTTTAATGTTAGGGAAAGTTGAGTTTAATGCACAATAACAAAACACAAAACATGTATTCTGGTTGTCAACGCTTTATTTTTACACTTTGACTCATTGTTATCATACGGCGGCGTTTCAGGGCGTTGATGCGTCGCGTATATTAAAGGAAGCAAACAATAACACGTGCGTTTGTGGTGGTGT
Organism: Yasuhikotakia modesta; assembly: GCA_036877545.1. Classification (NCBI taxonomy): domain Eukaryota; kingdom Metazoa; phylum Chordata; class Actinopteri; order Cypriniformes; family Botiidae; genus Yasuhikotakia; species Yasuhikotakia modesta. The sequence goes on along the minus strand of JBAJNP010004301.1, from coordinate 2,106 downwards.
TTGTGTTTAGCCTATACATGTTGTTCACAGAGCCGTAGATTTGTGTTATTTGGTTTAGAGGCAGTGTGGCAGATGTTGCTCAGATCTGTGGGGATATTCGGGGGTTAGTGTGGACGTTTATCCGTAAAACTCCTTCTGTCTCGTTAATCCTCAGCGCAACACACGCGTTTAGTGTCTGTCTGACCCTCACACACGCGTGTTTAATATGTCACTGTGTCACTTTTTATCCCTCGTTAAGCTGTTTATGTCGGACAGTTTTTAACAGTATGAAATGTATTATCATTTGTTTACAGTTTAAAAAGCATAAAGCGAAACATCCAGCGGGTAAAGCTGAAGACCCGACAGGTGTCCGTCACACTCCGTCACCGACACCTGAGATTTCATTGACACGTCCAGGCAAATACTCTCCTGCGGCTTGTCATTGGCCGCCTCGGTTTGATTGACAGGTAATGCGTCAAATGAGCTCACAGAAGGGCGGGGACGTCGGTTCTGGGTGGCTGGTGGATGTGGACTAGAGCTCGTGCCGCTGCGCTGAGCTGGTTGAAATGCGTTTAACCTGCCGTTAGCTTTAAGCTATACCTGCTTTATGAAGCTTTACGCGACAGAATAAAGTCTTTACCCAAATTATTGGCGAATATCAGGAGGAGCCAATACGGTAAATGGCATTTTTGTGCTTGGGTGCGTACAGACATAAGGCTACAGCTTAGTTTGGACGCAGGCTAACTGGCTAAGTGAGCCGTCGGGAAGACCCCATCACCCAACGACTGAAACGGAGATTAAAGGCATCATCTAATCTATTCAAGGGGATAACTAGTGCCACACACACACACCGATGCTCCCAGCGACGCCAGTATAGTGACAGGTAGGTTGCCAGCGATGTTATTTTAATATAACGTGGGCACTTCCTAAAAGGGGCGGATGTGGTGCTAGCTGTCATGCTAATCGACCTGTCCAGTTGTGCAACAGTTTGACATTATATATATTGATTTAGCCATTTTATATCTAACAATTAATCGATTTTTATACACGCGAGTCGATTTTCGCCACTTCCGGTCGTTGTCATTCGTTTAGTTACGGAGGAAGCCGCGTTGTTAAGGTGGTGACCACAGACACCCTTTACGTTACCGCGTACTTGTGCCGTAACTGGGGTTTTCTGGTAGTAACGTTAAATACGGCTGTTAGTAAACGTTTGTTGCCGTAGTTTTACAGAAGTAAACGATCGAGCATCAGATGTCACCATTCTGCCCGCGAGCTCTGAATCGCGTGGATTCATGTCTGGGCCTAAAACCGATGACAACAGTGCAGCGAAACACACCCAAAAGATACACACCGCCTGAAAATATAACCTGCACAACAATGTACAACTTCTCTTTAATCTCCTCACGTTTCTAAAGAGCTCACGATCCTCTGCACGTTTCGTGTTTTAGTCATATATGAGTAATTATTTCATCGGGTCACCTGCTCAGTCACCGATGAGCGAAATATGGAAACCATTGTTCAAAAATGATAAAGTCATAAGACACTAACTAGGTTACCGAAAGTCAATGAGTCAAGTATGATTAAAAAACGCAGAATGAACTGAGAAATATGATCTGTGTGTTTGAAAATCATACGATTTCTGGCTGTGTGCCAGTGTTGGTATAAGGTCGCATAACTAGCTATACCAGCTTAGATCGTGTGTTTGTCGGATTTATAATAACGCGATGGATCGCAGAGGGGCGTGACACGGAAGACTGGAGAATAAAGAGTTCAAAAGGCTATATGAAATGCTCTCTTCCTCGCCCTGTATTATTTCAAGACGGTTTCCTCTTATCAAAGAGAGTTAATGCTTTGCTTCGCTGTCATCATTTGAGTTTGGCAGGATTTTAAAGAATCGTGGGAAATGCAGGTTGGCTCAGTTGGCAGGGAGTGTAAAGACACATGGCTGTAGATTTCAGCCATTCTGTTGTGTTATGAAACAGTGAGGAGCAGAGAAAATGTATATGAAGACTGTTTCATGAAGTGGTAGCTATGTTACCCTTTAAACTTAAAAAATAAAATAACATTTCCCATATCCCGTGTGTGTGTGTGTCTTGGGCCTGAAACACTGTGCAACTACCACAAGTG